>JANBXA010000007.1:151447500-151647500 GCA_030556225.1 Cricetiscus sungorus
TAAATGAAATAATAATTATTTTGAAAACTAAAGTATGTGTGTATGTATGTGCAAATATGAGTGTGTGTGCATGTGTGTGTGTGTGTGTGTGCATGAGAGAGAGAGACAGAAAGAGAGAGAGAGAGAGACAGAGAGACAGAGAGACAGAGAGACAGAGAGACAGAGAGACAGAGAGAGAGAGAGGTCAATGTTAGGGTCTCTCGCTGAAGCTGAATCTGGAGTTCATTGTTTCATCTCTGGATATCCAGCAAGCCCCTTCCCCAATGATGGGGTCACAGATACTTTTACAGGGGCTCTGGGGCTGGTGATAACTTTATCAACTGAGCCACCCCCTAGCCCCAAAGCCTGTGTGAGTATGTTTCCATATATGCTAGAAGACAGCCTGGAGGGCCGTTCCGTAGGCACCGTCTACCTTGTTTTCTGTGCTGGAGTTCACCAAGTGGGCTACGTTAGCTGGCCGATGAGACACGGGGCTCTGCCTGCCTTTGGCTTACTAACTGGGATTTCAAGAACGAACATGTTACCACTTTTTTTGTTTGACATAGGTTTGGGGGAATCCAATTTGCTCCATAATTGCAAATGAAGCAAAGACTTAAAAACCAATGCTACAAGAAATTCAAAACAGAAGAAAATTTATATCAGTTGTAAATTCACAACTACCCAAAGAAGTATTGTACCAGATTTTCCTTTGTAAATATATTTGAGAGGTATTTGACTGTTTTAAGTAAAAATACAAATAATGCATTGGGCTCATAAAATTGGTAGCATATCAGATTTACAAGTTACATAATAGTAACAAAAGACTGGGCGAGAAGAAGGAGAAATATGTTACTGTGAGGTTCTTATAGGTATAGAAGGACAGGGAAGTACATTTGATAATGATAAAATAACCCCTAAAGCAACCACCAAATGACACAACAAAGAAATTTTAGCTAGCAAGCCAACAAAGGTGACAAAATGAAAACATAAGCGTGCTCAAATAATTAAAAGGAAGAAGAAAGCAAAGGAAAAAGGAACAAAGAGAAAATATGACAAGATGGAACACTTAAACCCAACCAGTTGATACTCACATTAAATATAAGTGATCAAACATCAAAATTAAAAGGGAGACACCATCAGACTGTGCTTTTAAAAAGTTAGTTTTGTCTATAAATGCTTACAAAACACAAATACCTACAATAGTAAAGACATCGTAAAAAGGTTAAAATCAAAAGTAAAAACCCCAAAAGATACATTATCCATGTTGAGGCCCAGGGCCATGGTCTCCTCTGGGCCTGAGCTGCTGTCAAGAACCATGTTTGGATCCATGGTCCTACTGCAGCTGGGGTCTGTGTCGATGTCTACAGGGACCCATGAAAACCATGTGTTGAACCATGTATTGATGTATCACGGCTATGCTGAGATGGTCCTGCCCCTCAATAACCCTGGGAGAGCTGCCCCCAATCACCTTGCCAAGCTGACCACCCCTTGTCCACCCTGGAATAGTAGACCCCAGTGATCTTGACAGGGGACAGCTGCCTCTGCCCCTTACAGGGGTGGGTGGTCCCAGCAGCCCAGACTGACCAATGCAGCAGCCACCCAGGCACACATACACGCCGACATCTATCCTATCTATACTCTGCTGGCGTGTGTGAAGGGACTGGTCCTACAGAACCACAACCACAGAATCTCCATGACTTGGAGCAGCACGATGAGGGGAGATACAGGGAAGATCCAGTATTGATGGCACATTTGAAGCCGGAGACCAACAGCACATTACACAATGACCTTTTACAGGAAAAGCTGTGTAGACCAGAGTCTGCTGCACGATGCAAAGCAGATCCCAAGGCCACTAAGACTGATGACGAGTGATGGAGGGCAGGGAAAACGGATGAGGGAAGTAAGGTTTATTTGGTGGGGGAGGGTCTGTTTTTGGTTTTGATTGTTTCTCTTTTGTTTGTTTTTAATTAATATTTTTAGTTATAGTTTTTATTTTTTTAAGTTTTCCTTGGGGAGGAGAGACACTGAGTTGAGGGCAGATATTTGGAGGGGGTTGGGGGGGTGAGAAATGACAAGCATTGGGTTGCATGATGTGAAATTCTCAAAGATTCAATTAAAAATTATGTTTAATAAATTAAAAAAAAAAAGATATGCCAGGTGGTGGTGGTGGTGCAAACCTTTAATCCCAGTGCAAGGAAAGCAGAGGCAGATAGATCTCCATGAGTTTGAGACCAGCCTGGTCCACAGAGCACATTCCAGGAAAGTCAAGGTTACATAGAGAAACCTTGCCTTAAAAAGACAGGAAAGACACATTAACATAAATTAAAAGGAAGCTGGGAGACTGAAGAGATGGCTCGTTGCTCGGAGCTCTTGCAGAGGACCCAAGTTTGGTTCCTAGTACCCATGTTGGGCCGTTCATGACTGTCTTATAACTCAGGCTCAGGGAATCTGATGTCCTCTTCTGGTCTTCTAGGGCATCTGCACCTATGTACACACACACACACACACACACACACACACACACAATAATAATAATGATGATAATAGTGTGTAAGACAAGCATCAGCAAAAACTATCATTTAGAAATACCGAAGGGCTGAGGATGTGATGTAGTTGCAAGAGCGCTTGCCTAGGGTTCTGGGTTCACCCCCTCGTCCCATGAAACGAGGTGTAGTGGTACTGGCCCTGGGGAATAGGAGGCAGGAGAATTAGAAGTTTAGTGTTATCCTTGTTGGCTACATAGTGAGTTTGAAGTCAGCCCAGTCTACACAAGACCCTGTCTAGCCCCAACTTGCCTTAAAGAATTATAAGTCTCATGAATGCTGAGTTTGTTTTTTGTTTCTGTTTTGTTGTGCTTTGCTACGTCGTGCAGGGCTTTGAACTTGCATTCAGCCTTCTGAGTGCAGGTGCACACTACCACACCCAACCTAAAACAGGAGATTTCAAGAAAAATCTGGAGATTTGATGCACAGTAAACCTTGCTTTATTTGTTTATTTTATTATTATTTTTCCTTTCCTCAAAGGGGTTCCTGCCGTCTTCCTAAACATAGCAATGTCACAAGAGCCAGGGTTTGAAGACCTTGGGGCCAGAGAAGGCAGGAGCCATCATTTGGACGGTGCCCTGGGGCTGGGGCTGGCTTCTTCTCTGCGGACCCAGGCTTCCTCCTTTTCTTCTCTGAGGACCCAGGCTTCCTCCTTTCTCCTCCACATGGCTGGAGGCAACCTAATGCTCTAAGAGTCACTGCTCCTGGAGGCCTCCCTTTGCAAGCTGAGGCGGGGTGGGAGTGTAGCAGGTATTCCTCACTAGAGTTTTAGTGCTTGCTGAGGGCTGAGTGTTATCCAGTGACTACTACACAGTTGAGAGGGAGCCTTGGGGACTCTGGAAAGTTACACACTGCTCTAACTGGGTGGGAAGGACGAAGCTGGAGGGACTGAGAAGGGAGGTTGAAGGGAGACACTCTCTGAGGGGATACCCCTCTCCTAAGTCCTGTCATTCAAAGGGATCCTATCAGGACCCTGCAGCAAAGGGCCTGCTTATCTTTGGAGGTCAGGGGCCTGGCTCCGGGTGAGCTGGATTTTCTTTGTTATGAAGTTGCTGCACTTGAACGAGGTTATCAGGAAGAGCATGAGCAGGGGTAAGAACCCAGGCCTCCTAGGTGCCGTCCAGGGCTTAGGTAGTCCTAGCCATCCGTGCCCTCTGGAGAGGCAAGGAAGGAAAAGGAGACCGCCCTAGGAAACGCCATCACCAGTAATCAAGGCTATTAATTTTACATGCTCATTCCCTGACTCATAGTGCGACTCAAATGGAGATACTCCACCTTCACTTTATAGACAAGGAAGGAGCCAGATGATTTATGGATGGGCCCAAGGTCACAGGGGAAGCCAAGATTTCAACCCTGCTGGCAAGGCCTCTTGGGAGAGCTTGGGGTCTCAGCATGAGTGGCGGGGTCTTGTTGAACTCCCCCACCCCACAGGCATCCTGCTACTGCCCTCCACCCCCAATCACGGGGGAAGGAGTGTTGGAGAGTCCCTTCCAGTCAGCAAACCAATGTATGTATATGTGGTGGTGTAGAGCTGCCATCTGGGAGGCAGAGGGGAGGGGTTCAAGGCCAGCCCTTGCTACGCAGTGAGTCTGAGGCAGCTAAGGCTACACCAGACCCCGGCTGGACTGTGAACCATATACCAGACTGCTCTCTACAAACCGTCTCACCTGGCACCAGACACACCCGAAAAGGGTCTCAAAGGCATTGCCAGTCTCTGTCAAGGCCTCCAGCCTGGAAGGAGGGAAAGGAGGGGTGTGGCAGGGGGTCATTAACGGAGGCTAAAGAGCTCACTTTCCTTCCAGAAGCTTCTGGGCAGAGCAGCAGCTTTTTCACAGAGGGGAAAACGCCTCCTCCAACCTCTGTAGGACTTTTATTTGCTTATTGTTTATTTATTTATTGAGGCAGGATCTCTCATAGACCAGGCTGGTCCCAACCTTATGGTGTAGCTGAAGATGTCCTTGAACTCCTGGTCCTCCTGCTTCTACATCCCTGGGACTCTGATCATAGCATGTATCACCATGCCCTCCTTATGTGGTGCTGAGAATCCAACGAAGGGCCTCATGCATGCTGGGTAAACACTCCACCCAATGTTTGACATCAGCTCTGCATGCCAAAGGGAGCTGCTACTGTCAACTGTGGCAAGGATTTCAAATACTAGTCAGTGTCAGCTGGCACCCAGGATGATAGCCCACTCCCATACTGACTCTGTTGCCAAGGCTGACAAGGCAGAAAAACTTCAGTGTCAAGCACACAATGATATTTTGAGGTAAAGCAGAGATATGCTGTGGAGAGAACTCTGGGCACCCCAGAAGATAGATAAAAGGAGGAGTGAATGCCTTTAAAGACAGTGTTAACCACTTTAAAACTCATCCCTGGTTGGGTGGCTTTAAAAGAATTGATTTCTCTTTGTGTTGTGATGCCATTTATTTATTTTTATTTTCAAAAATCTATTTGGCGTGTATGCGTGTTTTCAATGCAATAGTTTGGGTACCATGTTTGTATCTGGTGCCTACAGAGGCCAGAATTGGGAATCAGATTATGAAAACTGGAGTTACAGACCATTGAGAGCTACCATGTGGATGTTGGACTCAAAACCTGGGTACTCAGCAGCCCATGCTCTTAAACACCAAGCCATCTCTCCAACATCAGAAAAATTGTGAGGACAGATCTGTTGTTGACTTGGCCAGGTTCCAGTATCAGAGCTGGAACTATGCTCCGGGCCCAGAAACTTGAGTTCAACTCTTGGCCTGGCCACTCACGTCCTATAGGATACCTGGGTCTCTTGGAACCTCTTTCCTCAACTGTAAAATGGGAATAAATATATTTATTCTCTACGTCTGTTGGCTTTGTGGTAGGACAGCCTGTTCTTGCCTTTGGGAAGTTTGGGTGCAGGTATCCAGCCACAGGTCCTAGGGGAATTACAACGCCTATGTGTTACTTTGTTTCTTTTGTTATATACTGTAAGGCTTGGGGTAGAAGTCAACACTTGTTTGTTACTTTGTTTCTATTGTTATATAGTGTGAAGCTTGGGTTAGAAGCTGTGCATCCTTGGCAGGTTTCAGTCTATGACTGACTCTATCATCATTCATTTTTAAATTAAAAGAGTAAAAGAGAATCTTTTGCCACGTATGTGCCCTGTGTGTGTGCTGTGTGTGTGTGTGTGTGTGTGTGTGTGTGTGTGTGTGTGTGTCTGATTAGATACACTCAGTGTCTCTTGCTATCTGGGCACCTTTGAGGAATAACGATTAGTACTTTCTCGCCTGCTCTGGGTATTTACAGGATGCCCTCAGGCTATGAAGAAGTCGGGGTTTGCTCAAGATGACAGTCAATTGGAAGCTCTGTCATTGCTGAACCTTGTGCTGCAGGCTGCTGTCTATATGGAGATCCAAAGTCATTCTGGACCCTGGAACTCACTCCCCCCCCCCAGCCAGAAGAATGTGTCATTAGGAAACATGATCCATGCACACCCCGGACCAACAGAAACGAGGAGATTGTTAGAGTAGAGAAGGGTGTTGATGCTGATCCCCACCCCAGCGATTAAATCAACCCGGTTTTCATCCTTCCTCTCAGCACACAGGGGTCAATGGTGCACGAACTCCTAGGGGGTTGAAGCCTGGGACCTTTCCAGTGTGAGCCTGGGAGTCTCTTTAGATCCAGTACCTCATCTATCCCATGATGCTCTTGGTCAAAGGCAGGTGTGTCAGCCCACACCTGGATAAATTACAAGGAAACAATGGCATTGTCTTCTGAAATTTCACCTGCTCTGTCCCTTGAACCCTGTAAGCCCCCTATGAGATTGCTCAGTGCTGTCTGATGATGTCTCTGCCTTAATTTAAAGTGCACACTTTTTTTGTGGTAGTTGCTTTGGTTTGCAAGACATTTTGTTTTGTTTTGTTTTGTTTTTGTTTTTGCTTTTTGAGACAGGGTTGCTTTGTGTAATGCTGTGGCTGTCCTGGAACTTGCTTCATAGACTAGGTTGGCCTGGAACTCAGGGAGATCCATCTGCCTCTGTCTTCCAAGTATGTGGATGAAAGGTGTGTGCTACCAACGCCCAGTTGCAAGACATTTTAACCCTGGTACTGGGACACAGTAGCAAAGATGCTCTGTGATACAGGGTGGGGTCAATGAAGCATTCATTATTGTTTTAAAGAGGAAAGGAAAACAAAACTTATGGGTGATGGGGACGATGGTTTCATATGGAAATCATTTGCCATACCAGCCTGAGGACCTGAGTTTGGATTCCCAACACCCACATAAAAATTGGAGTATGGTGATGAATGCTTGTTATCCCAGTGCAGGGGAAGTAGGGAAGGGACAGCAATCCACAGAGTTTGCCCAAAAGCCAGCAGCCTAGCTGGCAAACTGTAGACTAATGAGAGACCCTGTCTCAAAAAACACAAGGAGGATGGCACCTGAGGAATGACAGTTGAGGCTGATCTTTGGCCTCCACATACACACTCCTGCACTAACACAAACACACACCCCACTCATATAAAGAAAATGAAAACATTGGCAGTTTCATATATTAAACACACAAGCAATTATTATTCTAAGGACTTCTGCAAGATCAACTTACATGAAACTTTTTTCACCTTTTCCTTACCTTTTTCCCTGCTCTGAAACATTTAGACCTACCCTATGGCAATGACTGCAAGGGAGGCTCTGGCCTGTATACCAGTGAAGCACAAATAATTTGGTACAAAAGCAGCCTGGCTCCTGTAGCCTGGCATTAGGGTAAGTATATCTTAAGAAAGCTCTTATGCAGACTTGGCTCGGGGCGATAAAACGTCATGGCCGTGTAACTGTAGCAAGTGAGATTTCTAGGGAGCAAATTAGTGCACAAACGTCTTCTAGCAAAGGCAAGAAAGGAATCACACGGCACCTCAAAATAAAGCAAGTTATGCAGTAAATGTTTCACTTACTGGCCTTCTTCTATCACTATTAGGGTTAAAAGGCATCATGTCGATACAAAGAGTCTCTTTAGGGAGTGTCGATGTCTTTTGGAAGCTGTTCTCATCACAGATGCCTATAGCAGTCATGATCAGTTTATGAATGTGGGTGAAACAGTTCCTAACAATTGTACATGCTTCCCACGTGTCCCTGGGTCATGGGCACCTTTGTTCCTTCATTACCTGGATGGGCTGTTAGCTGAAACAAGGTGATCAAGTCAGGTCCTTTGGAGGTTGCTAGAACACAAGCCCATTCCTCCTCAGGGTTTCGAGGGAGGACATGGGTAACTCCTAGGAATTGGTTTTCTCACTCCACCATAGAGGTTCTGGAGTTTGAACTCAGGTTGTCAGGCTTGACTAATCTATCTAATCTAGATTATCTATCTATCTATCTATCTATCTATCTATCTATCTATCTATCTATCTATCTTCCATCAGGTCTCATGTATCTCAGACTGATTTCAAACTCATTATTTAGCAGACGATGACCTTAAACCTTTGATCCACCTTCTACTTCCTGGATGTTAGAATTATAGGCTTGTGCCATCACTCCTGATTAATGCAGTGCTGGGGGTTGAACTCAGGTTCCCCTGCGTGCTAGGCAAGCACTCTACTAACTGAGCTATATCCCAGCCCAGATGATCTGTTCCTGTGTTCGCTAAGGGAGGAGGCTTCCTCTCCTGAACATCCAAATGAATGCTCATCACCCACACAGGACCAAAAAAAAAAAAAAAAAAAAAAAAAAAAGAAGAAAAAAAGAACCCCCCACCTCCCCAAAACCCCAAAACAAACAAACAAAAAAAACAAAAAAAAAATCAGGCCTTTGACTTCTAACTCCCCCCTCCCCTTTTATAGCTTCCTTGTATTTTCGAATGCTTTTTTTTTTCTTCTCTCAGTCAGCACACTCCAGATCACCCATCCTGGAGGCCGGATCTATAAAGGGAAATTGAACAAGAACAGAAACACACGCACGACACACACACACACACACACACACACACACACACACACACATCTCATGCATGCATTGGTTGATGTCAAGGGCACTTGATTAGACTATTGCCTAGTGATTGGGGAAGCTGCGTGTTGCTACCATCATGGAGTCGCTGCTTGTAGCTGGTGTAAGCTGACCGACCACCCTTGGGTCCCCAGTATCACAAAGCCAGCCTCTTACTATTGCTTGTCTTGCCAGGGTAAGAGAAACTTTTGGTAACGACAGTTGTCTGGGAGAAAACTATAGACTCATGGACTCTTGTAAATATAAAAAGCACACCAGAAAATAATCCATACCTCACTCCCAAGGCGATGCAGGACAAAGAGGCCACAGGTAATATGGTTTACAGCCACTCTATTACTGCAGTATTTCAGTAATCACCTGCTTCCCCTCCCCTGTGCCTAGAGGGTGACTGGCCACCTTCTCACACTCAGGGTTAGAAACCACGCCCCGCTCTCCGAGGCAGCCTATTCTTTTAAGATGTATTTCTTTATGTAGACATACTTCATATGTAAGGTTCTTCATGTGTAAACCTAGCTATTCTGTCATTTACTCTACAGATCAGATCTTTTCTCCTCCTGCCTGCTATGTTCACAGACTTGAGTCACATCTGGCTAGCCTACTCACTTACATTTCAAGGCAACATACAGGCTGCCGGTGTAAACACAAACGCACCAGAAGAAAGTCAATGGAAGGAAGGCTGCAGGCAAGACCAGACATGAAGTAAAAAGGGTGCGGTGGTACTTGGGGACCAGCCCAGGGGCTCCAAATAATGAGGAACAAGAACAGTTTCTCCATTCATTCTGCCCACTCCCACATGCAAAGACCAGGATGTCCAAATGCCTCTCAAGGCTCAAGCCAACATTAAGACCAGTCTGGAGGCCCTCATGAGTTTTTAGCATCTTTGCCATTTGGTCAGAATTCAGTCATTTAAACCAAAAGTCATCAGTGCTTAGAGAGAAGGTACCTCAATGCTCATACATGAGCCAACTTGCATTTAAAGAGTTCTTGCCAAATCTATAAACTGCAGGCCCACGTGGTGGGCCAATCTGGCCTTTCGTTTTTGAATAATGTTTTATTTTGCTTCCTGCCGGTGGCATTCTTTGCCTTCCCTCTCCCCTTGCTCTTCTGGGTACCACCATAAACAACAACAGGGACTAGAGGTCAACAGAGAACTTGTGGCTTTCTTTCCCCTTCTTATGGAAAGAAACAATGAAATCAAATGTGTCGTATGACCTGTTATAAAATAACTTTTTAATCAATTAAGTTGGAGATTTAAGGGATGATTCAAAGGTTCCCTTTGAGTGAGAAAAGTAAGGCTGTGCCAAACTAGATGCTGGTGTTGGTCACGGAAGAAAGCCCTCAGTATTTACACGGTAAAAATGCAGTATGTTAAACACAATGACACTTTTTAACAATTTCAATTTAGTATACTCATAACCTTTTATTGTACAATCAATCCTATAAGGGACACAGAAGACTTCATAATTCATCTTGTTTCAGATCAGGGGTAGACGAAAATACAAAAAGAACCCAAACCCATCCCACAGGACAAAGAATTGGTCATAGAGCAGGGTTTGTGGGAAAGTGTCCCCATTTATATCATGAAGCCCCAAACAGGACTTGGCATATTCTATATGATACGGTATAGAAACCAACCTGGGTACTAGTTACACATAGATGATTAAAAAGTGTGTAGAGCTGTAGCTGTTCGCCTTCTACAGACACTTGGTGGGAGGGGTCGGTCATCTATATGGACGCTAGACAGACCTGTGTTTTGTGTTTCTACTTGGTGTCTTGAAATATTCGCATTTCTGTCTCCTCGCTCCCGCCTAGACACTGCACTGTCTTATTTATTTATGAAGTCTGAAGGTTAGCCCTACCTGCTGAGACTAATTAGCCCTCCACTTTGCGTCCCGTGCAATCCATCCGATGAAATGTACACATTTGTTTTGTTTTATTTTTATTTTTTTTTCCAGGCTCTTTCTCCCTGCACTTCCGATTTCCTGATGAATATGGAAGTTGGGAGCTGGTGGGTTAGTGAATCTCACCACTGCCTCCTTCATCCCAACCTTATTTTGTCTGCATCTTCTGCTTTAGTGTGCTAATGTGCTTGGGAGTTTTTCTTTCCAGTGCAGGGGAATTCGTTGGCCTTGTCAATCTCAGTATCGTTATTTTCAGTTGTCTTCTTTCTGAGGCCTGAACCTGTAGAACAGTTTTGTTGAAACCCCAAACTCTCTTAAATATTTCACAGTAAATTGGTTGCTTTTAGTAATCTACAACAGATGAGCTTCTTAAAGCTAATCTAATGCATTGTGGGCCCCAGAATAATATCGAAGCTAATAGTAACTTGCCAGTTCCTATTATTTCTTCTTCTTTTGGCTTCTCTTTTCACGTTGGAATTCCCAGTTCACTTCTCATTGGATACTTGCAAGGAAAAAGGACCTTCTGACTCTACCGTCCTGGGACGCCCTTTCTCCTTTAACATAGTTTCTTGACCACTTCGTAGCAAATCAATGTGCTCTCCCTGAGCCTAACAACCAACAAATAAATACCTGCCTCAAATCCTGGGCTAGGCCAGCTTTGGTGACTGTCTGCTGCAAGAGTCATCAACATCTACACCTCAGGGCATTTCCTCTCAGACCCTCTTAGAGAACAACTACAATCCAACTCATCCCCAGGGCTTGGTGAACTTTCACTTTTATTTTCCCTGGCGCTGTTAACGCCCAAACTTTTCACCTCCAAAGTCAGAACGGACTTTGGATCCTACATCACTTCCTACTTCCAACGTCAGTTAAAAAAAAAAAAAAAAAAAAACAACAACTTTACATTTCCCTTAAGGATATTTTTAGTATTCCAGGCGAACCTAAAGTATTTGTTTTTTTGGATAAAACGCTTTCTTGGCATATTTAACCGAGTAGGTCTTTGCATTTAATGACATGATTCACTGTCATTACAGAAGAAAGGGAGGGAGCCGTTGTGGGTTAGCCTCCTTGACTGGGGGCGGCCCAGACCCTCTGCCTCCCCAGGGTTTCTCAGGCCAGAGTTGCGCCTTGTCCCGCCCCGGGGGCGCCGGACTTGTCTGCCGCGGGGCTAACCACTGCGCCCCCGTCCGCGCGCCCTGCCCCCAGCCCTCCCCTGCTGGCCCCATCCTCCAGGCTTGCTGCGGACACTTTTCCTGGGCCTCTCCCCTTCCCCGCCCCCCAAGTGGGCTTTCCTTCCGCCTTCCCGGCTCAGATTCCGGGCTCGGTTGCCACCCCCTTCCCTCCTCTCCCGGGCAGCATTGTCTTTCGGAACCCGCCCCCTCCAGCGGCCGCGGGGCCCGCACCGTCCGGGCGCCCGGCTCGCTCCCCGCGCGCCTCCCGCGGCCCGGCCCGCCCCGCTCCCTCTCCCGGCGCCGAAAGGATCATTGTTGGGCGCCCGCCCCGCCCACCCGGCTGTTTATTTATGCAAACGTCACCGGGCTCGCCCCGCCCCCTGGCATCTCATTAAGGCGAGTGTGTTCCTCTCGCCCTGTCAATAATCTCCGCTCCCAGACTACTCCGTTCCTCCGGATTTCGATCCCCCTTTTTCTATCTGTCAATCAGCGCCGCCTTTGAACTGAAAAGCTCAGTCTAACTTCAACTCACTCAAACCCGAGCGGCACGAGCTCCTTCGGTGTCTTCGGCTTCCCCCCCCTCTGCTCTTATATCTGACTTGTTGTTGTTGTTTTTTTTTTTTAACCCCCCTTTTTTATTTATTATTTTTTTGCACATTGATCGGATCCTTGGGAACGAGAGAAAAAAGAAACCCAAACTCACGCGTGCAGAAGATCTCCCCCTTCCCCTCCCCTCCTCCCTCTTTTCCCCTCCCCAGGAGAGGAAGACCCCAAAGCACGGGGAAAAAAAGTTAACCTTGGACTGGTCTTTTTCTTGCAAAAATTTTTTTGGGGGGCTCGCAAACTTTTTTTTTTTTTTTTTTTTTGCTTTTCTTCCTCCTTCATTTTTCTTCCAAAATTGCTGCTGGTGGGTGAAAAAAAATGCCGCAGCTGAACGGCGGTGGAGGAGATGACCTAGGCGCTAACGACGAGCTGATCTCCTTCAAAGACGAGGGCGAGCAGGAGGAGAAGAACTCGGAAAACTCCTCGGCGGAGAGGGATTTAGCCGATGTCAAGTCGTCGCTGGTCAATGAATCAGAGACGAATCAAAACAGCTCCTCCGATTCCGAGGTAGGAGAGCCCCTCGGGCTGGCGGGGCCGCCCCTGCGGGTTCCCGGGCCGGGAGTGTGGGGCCGGGAGGGAGGCGAGGCGGGCCGGGCTTGCGGGCGGCGGGCTGCGCGGAGGGCGCCCGGGCTGCGGCCGCACAGACTGCTAACGTCTCTCTCTGCCCCTTCCCCGCCGACCCTCCCTCCCCGCTCCCCTCGGCGCGGCGATCGCCCTCGCCCTCCCCTCCTCGCCGCTCCGGGAAGGCGGAAAGACGGCCTCCGCCGCGCTCCGAAAGTTTCCGCGACAAATCCCGGGAAAGTTTGGAAGAAGGTGAGTGCGCCCCGCGCGCCCCCTCCCCGGGGTCGGCCTGGCGGGTGCCCTCGCCCCACTCCCTCCCCACCCCACCCCACCCCACCCCACCCCACCCGGGTTCCCGCGCCCGCCGGGCCCCGGGGACGCGCGCGGGCCTCGGGGGGACACTCGCTAAAAAGTTTCTCCCGCTCTCTCCCGCGCCCGCGGCCGCCGCCGTCCCCTCCGCCGCCCCGCCATGTTAGCGGCCAAGAGGCAAGATGGAGGGCTCTTTAAGGGGCCACCGTATCCCGGCTACCCCTTCATCATGATCCCCGACCTGACGAGCCCCTACCTCCCCAACGGATCGCTCTCGCCCACCGCCCGAACCGTAAGTGCCACCGCGCTCCCCGCCCTGCCCGCCCGCCGGCCCCGCATGCCCTGCCCCTCCCCCGCCCCGCCCCTCCCCCCGCCCCTCCCCCCGCGCGGCCCGAACTCTGCAAACTTTCTCTCTGCCTTTTGTGGACTGGGTTTGCCTGCGCTTCGCCATGTTCTGGCGTCCCTTGTGCCTGCCTCGCGGTGCGGGGAGCCTTTCCCTTCCCAGGCCGGCTCTGCGGGGCTGGCGGCCGTCAGGACCGCGAGTCTCCGCTTCCCTTCCTCCCCCTCCTCCTCCTCCTCCTTCTTCTGAGTCTGGTTCCCCCTCCCCCACCCTCCCCCTTGCTAGCGGTGTTTGTTTCTCGTCCCTGGGAAGGGGACTCTGTGGTTCTTTCTTCTCCCTCTCTTCCTTCCCTCTTCTGTGCGTCTTGGGCTCCCCGGGTTAACCCTTCGGCTGCCGGCTGGGAGCCGGGCCGATTCCCCGCGCCTCGGGCTCCTGGCGCCGCCGTGCTGAGCGCGCAGCCTCGGCCCCGCGGAGGCGTCCGGCGCGGTCCCCAGCCGGCCGTTTCTGTAGCTCTCTAGAGTCGATCGCAAGCTCGCGGGCCTCCCGGCCCCGTCTTCCGCGGGAAGGTCCCGTTTGCCCGGCTCGGCGCCCTCGCAGGCCCGGGGCCCTGTGCGCGCTCCCTCTGCAGACCCGCCAGGGCTTGGCTGTGCGTGCTGGGGAGGCCGCTCGCGGGGCTCCGCGCGTGTGTGGTCAGGGCGGCCGGCTCTGAGTGACTTCTGTGTCGAGGGAAACTCGGAGCCTTCGGATGGCGAGAGGAGGAGGCCTTCCTTCCCTTGACCACCTCACCGCGGGCCCCTGGGGAGGTGGCACAGGCCAGGGTGAGCGCGTTCACCGAGGTGCGGGAGGCCTGGGGATGCCTCCCTTTCTGGGCATCGGCTACCCAACTTTGCGAGGCCCGGGGCGGCGCGGGGTGCCCGCTCCCCGGGAGCTTCCCGTGGCACCTCCAGAACCCTCCGTTTGTCCCCGCTCACCCCCTCAGCCGGGGCCTCTGCCCCCTGCCCTCACCCTGTCCCCTGCCTCCTCCCCCTCTCCCCTAAAAAGCCTGGATTGCGGAGCTCTAGACTCTTCGGCCACGTTTGTGCCCGGATTCCCGGGCTTGTCACTTTGCACCTCTGGCCGTGTTTACACACATTAGTTTTGTTTTTTTCTCCTTCGCTCATTTAAGGGGGCAGTCTGAAATAATGTTCCCACTATTGAGCAGTGCTGGAGTTGGAGTCAGCCAAATCTACAAGTGTTTTTAAGCATTAAAATATTAACTATCAGGTTTGACTTGTTTTTTTTTTTTTTTTCTTTCCTTTCCTCCTGGCTCTGGCAGAATGGCGAGAGCACGCTAGACCGGTAATTTTTTTTTTAATGCCTAAGAAAGAGAAACAATCGCCGCCCCCAGCCCCCCTAGGGCCCGTGCTTCCTTGGAAGCCGGGACAGAGGTGCAGCCTGACCTCGCCCAGCAGGGCCCGCGCTTTCCGGCGGCTGCTCGGCGGCCTCAGAAGCGGCGCCTGGTATTTTTCTTGGTAGCTGACGGGATCTTAAAGAATCGGTGTGTTAGCAAACTAGACGCAGCAACATTCCGAAGTTATCCTGGGAATTTCCTCCCCTCCTCCCCTCCTCCTTAGGACGCAGACCTCTTTCCTTTTATTTTAAAATCCACTTGGCCGCCCGAAAGGCCATCTGAATATCGGGCTTGGATGGCAGGCAACAAGGCTTTCTTGACCCTTTTCAAACTGCACGTCCGTGACCGCTGGCGATCTTGCCATACCATTGCTTCAAACCCACACAGTTGTGTCGTGCTGTAATTAGGAAACGCGGAAATTGTTACAGGCAAATAAATGATTTCCCGGTGAGACAAGGAAGGCTCCCAACCCTCGGCCCCCTTTGTGGGCTTTGTAGGAATAGACAGCGTCTAGTTATTTTAATTGTGGACATAGCGGGTGGCCCTGTGCTGTGACATCAGATTGACTCTGAGAAGGCATTTCTGAACCCAGGAGGCTGTTAGCATTTGCGTGTCAGAAATCGGACATCTTTGTGCACACCGCCCTTGCTTCTTTCCTTCCCTTACCTGGCTGAGCTTGAGTGTTCCAAAATTGAAGTTATTTATTTAGGCTGCTGAGCGGAGTGTGGCTGGCAGGGAGCTGAGAGGCGCTTGTATGCCCCTCTAGAGTCTTTGGACGCTAGGGCCAGCTTAGCAATTCCAGATTCGATACAGCCCCGGGTGGAACCCACAGGCAAGCCAGCGGTAGCGGTTCGGGGTCTGAAATTTTCAGGGTTACATAGGGTCTGGTTTTGACTTTGAGTTGTAAACACAAATTAGGGGTAAGCTTATTCATTCTCTTGCTTCCTCTTGGCTGGGGAGCTTTTTGGTGCATTTTCTGTTACTTGTGAACAGTACCGACTAAAGGGCAGAATCCTTTGAAAAATAGACTCTCTGGAACCCCGATTTCTGCTTAAGAATGTAAAGAATTAAGGAGTATCATTAAATCGGCTTTTGATGAATAATAAATCATCTCTAGGACAATCTTTTAATTGCCAAAGAAGCTTGCAGAGCTTGATACTAATGATTTTACTTTAAAACAACAAAGATTTCCTCAGAACATTAATTTAATCTTTGATACAGCAATAGAAATGGCTTATGAAGAGGGTACATTCAGATGGAAAAACACGCTAAGGAGAAGTCTAGTTAAGTAGGCGGAAAGGACTGGAAACACCAATGTTAAGATTCAGGTAGCGCCATTCAGAGAATACTGTTACAGGATTAAAGTCCATCAGGAGGAGGAAGTTTTTTTCTGTTTTCCCTTCTGGCTTGCAAGACACAGGTCTGCAGCGGGAGACCTGCGAGAGACCTGAGGTTTCATTTGAAGGGCACAGGGCCTCACCTACCCAAAGCATTCGCTTGTCAGCGGAGCTGTTAGCTACTAGTTGAGCAGATAAGTAACAGCATCTTGAATTCATTTTTGAACTTGGAATGGAGCATTTCAAGGAAATAGAGAGTCAGCCTATTCATTGAGGAGGTTTTATTTAGCCGGGGCAACTCTTTTTTTTTTTTTTTTTTTTCTGGCTTGCCGAAAAATGGATGTTTTCGACTTTCTCAAACAACATAATCCTTCCTGACAGAAGAGATTGAGACCCTGGAGTGTGAAGGGTTAATGTAGGACCTTCCCTGCTGTCTTTCCACCCCCCACCTTCACCCCTGATTGTTTTGACAACACTTTTCAAAGTGTGACATTCCAAGCCCCTCCATAACAATGTAATATTACTGTAATTACACAGGTCATTACATTTTAAATAGAGAACAATAAAATGCTTATCGCCTTGAAAAAGAACAGGTGCTCTCAGCCTCCTTTCGTATTTATGCTAATTGTTTTCATCTCCTTCAGAAATATTTATGGCGGACATGTTTAGATTTTAATCTCAGTGCATCGAGTCTTCTATGCTAATTTTGTAAGTTAGGGTTTAATGTCTAGGCTCAGCATTCACCCAGTAAGGCATATTTTAATGATTGTAAATCTAATATGCCAATGCATACTTGGCTTCCTGAAGGCCCATAAACAAACGAGGGGTGTGGGAGTCTAAAAGGCTCCTCTAGCAGAGGCATTCTGGGGAGCTTGGCTACCGCTGAGGGGACACCAGCTTTGACTGCTTTCCTCATCCGAGATGTCGAAAATACTTTCAGAACAACCATGCTGGTTCTTGCTTGGAGTTCTCCACTCCGATTTTCTTTTTCCTGAGAGGGTTGCCTTTGGAGTTGCTGCTGGCTGTTGGCTAGCTTTCTGTTCTTAGCAAGCTGTGAAAAAGTTACAGGAAGGTTTCCCGGAGTGGCATGTAGAAGAACGCTTGCTGCTTTCTCTGTTAGTGGCACAGGATGGATGCAATTCTGTACGCCATTTAAGAAAGGGAGAGGGCGTTTGATAGTTATACCAGAGGCTATACTTTTCCAGATTAGGGTATAAGTCTTTCCAAGATCTGAGCACCTTCTCATGCCCCACGAGGCGCACAGGTGCACAAAAAAAGTGTCTGCAGAGCCCCTCTGAGAAGCGCTGGCCTGGCCTCCCTCCCGTGCAGAGGGTGGAGGAGACAGGGAGGATTTTGTCAGATGTCACAACAGGGGCTCCCAGATCGCATTAAAAATGCACTGTAGAGAAAGGACAGCTGCAAATTTTTGTGTGGACGCGTGTTTAGGACCGTGACTAAAAACTCCCGAGGACCTTTCCCCCAGCTGTCTGGAAGTTATGTGGAAGTTGGTTTATTGGCAGTTAAGTATGGGGCAACCTGGATTTAGCAGACGCTTTCTCCAGCACAGGAAGCAGATGACATTGTATTGGGGGCCGGGGGGCGGGGGGGGGAGAAGAGACTAGGCAAGGAATGATTTACTCCCTTAAAAAAATAATCTCAGGGTTGCCAAATAAATAAGCTCCCAAGGAGGTAGGTGTTAGCTAGCTTCTTAGTCTTTCAGGGAGAGGAACTCCACGATATCTCTGACCACATTTATAACTTTGCCCACACGTTTCAACATTTTAAAAGGGAGGGCTGACCAAGACTCTCCAGGATATTGTTTTATAGGGGTGTGTGTGTGTGTGTGTGTGTGTGTGTGTGTGTGTGTGTGTGTGTTGGGTACCTGAGTTCTTTAGGGAGTAGATATTGGCAACCATGTAAGTAAATCTTCAACTCCGATTTATAATTGAGTGCATTTGTGAAGGAAATGGTTAATTTTACAACCAAAGGCAAACTTGTACCTCGACAGGCCTGCTGAAAGAAATGTGCCCCAGTCCTTTGCTGGCAAGCCCCCCGAGTCATAAATCCACAGGCTTTATTTGCAGCCCATAACACTTATGAATGTTAAGATATTTGACGCCACGTTGCCCTTATGATATTTAAGGTCCGCAGACATTGGCAGTGGCTCAGATTTCTCTCACTAATTATAAGCAATGAGATGGGGGGGTGTGCATCACAAAAGCTGTCCTCCCCACTCCTCCCGTTCCCCCACACCTCTTAGTCCCAGCTGACTGAGACAGGCATCCCTCTTCTGGCAGGGAACCTGTTCTTTACTCTAAGCTACTGTCAAACACTTTCATAAACGCCCGAGGGGGGAAGGCATTTCAGGGGGCCCCACACTCATGCTCTTTTCAAAAGCAAAGTTGTTTGGGGGGTTTGCTTCTTTCTGCTTTTCTTCTGGTTTCCCCTCTTTCCTTTCTTAATCTCCCCCCCCCACCCTTTTCCCAGAGACCACTCTGCCTATATTGTGCTTATTTCCCATAATACTTGAAGGAACCTGATATGGGAGAATGTGCTTTAATTTAAAAAATGTCCCACTGAGCTCGAAGGAGAAATATACACATGGTATAGTGTTGTAGCTAACATGAAGGCTTAAAAACAAGTGAGGTACCGTAAGGAAAGTCTATGAAAAGAATTTAATGGACAAGCAAACAAAACAAAACAAAAAACCCCACAGGTTTATGCTGGGTTGGTGGGGTTAGGAGTGCACCCTGATCTGTTGAAACTGTATCCAGCCAGAGGGAACGAGCAAATGTTGACTGAGAAGTATTAAAAAGCAGGGGTGGACAGGATGGGCCTCCACCTGGAGTGGCTTCTTGTGTGGGACTGGAGGACAGGGGGAAGGACCACGCGTGGCTTTGCTCTGGAGAGAGAGACTGGCTGCAGGCTTGCCTTTACCCTCAGGGTTCTATCTGGCAACTCCAATATGTTTTCTATCAGTTCACCCCTGAACATCTGAGGTGGAGGCCTGGCCGGACAGTTATCTGAAGTCCAGACCCAGCTGCGAGAGAGGTTTTGACTTAGTCTTAAAGAGTGGATTGTTTTGGTGCTGCTGATGGTGTGTGGTGTGTGTGTGTGTGTGTGTGTGTGTGTATGTGTGTGTGTAGCTGGGTGCCCCTGAATGACACAACAAGGCCAGTGGATGAGTCTACTATTTCTAGGCAAATACTTTCCCTCCAATCCAACTCAAACTTAAAGACCCAGGCTGAAAGGTTTTATTTTCTAATCAATGGAATGCAGAAACTTACTAGCCCTTAGGGATATGTGAATCCCTTAACAGCTCATTACAAAGACTGGGCTGTGGGATCTTTGAAGGGGTTATCAGGCACCGTGTTTTTCCGCTTTTCCCAGGATAGGTTTTTCTTCCTTAGGCACATCTGATTTTGTGTGGGTAATTCAGTCTGTTATATATTCTTTTTCGTTTCCTTTTTTTTTTTTCTTTTTCTTTTTAGCCCTGAAGTGGCCTTAGGTAGTTCTGGCTACAGTGGGAAGATGTAGCTGTAGGTAATATCAGCTCTGAAGGAGTTAACAGTGGCCTGCCAAAGTTTGGCATCATGAAAATAAATGTGGGGCCTGGTAGGCATTAGCAGGGCCCGGCACATTTACAGAGCTTAATTAGTACGAACTGTAATTGTTCATGGTCTGCCAGAAGAAGTAATACTCAGGAAAGCGGAGTCCCTCTCTTGCAGTCTCCAGTTTAAAACCGATAAATCACTTGCATTTTTGTGTAGTGATTCAAATGGAGCTAAGACCTCTCCCATCCCAACATGTGGTAAATTGTAAAGTCAATGAATTGCAGATGTAGGGCTACAGTGAGATCCTCTAAGAAAATGCACAATGAATGGGAAAGAGTGATGCTATAAATATTTACTGAGAAGATAACTAGATTCCCCCCGTGCTGGGCCAATTATGATGCACTAAATATATTAGTAAAAATGCTTAAAAAATTGAGGGGATCCGTGTGGGTCTTTGGGTGGGTTTGTTTGTTTTAGAAAGTGAAATGTCATGTCAGTTTTATTGAGCCGGGGAATCGCAGTGGCATACCCATGGAAGGACACATGAGATCCACATTAATGCAAATTAATTCGTTATGAGTTGCAGCTCTGGGGCTGCTAAGTGGAGTAACGATGGCGCATCGTTCTGAGGGTGTTCTGTAGCAAGTGTTAATGAAAACTGCTGTGTTAAAGAACATGCCTCAGCACTTCAGCCCACGTGCCCCTGTGTGCTAGAAATGTGCGTTAGCTTCATGCCCAGATGAAGAACTTTAATTATGTTTTGATGTTTAAAGAACACCAACTATCTCTCCTCAAAAGCCAGCCCAGAAAAGCTTACAGCTATCCACACCAAGCTCAACCCCAGCCTTTCTTAGCCAGGGATTGCAGAGCAAGTAGAAAAACAATGAAAGGAACATTCCCCAGTAGAGATGCAGAGAAAACTTTCTTCAAGCGATGCTCCCTCCCCTTGTCTTCCTTGTAGAGGATTTTGGTCTCAGGCAATGTTGCAAGTCAATACGTCTTTCCCCGAATGTGAGTAGGTGGAGTGTGTGTGTGTGTGTGTGTGTGTGTGTGTGTGTGTGTGTGTAAGCTGTAAAAGTTAACGACCCAGCTCTGACTCATAGCTCATGGTTTCAGGTTGAGGAAAGTGGGAGGGGGTAGAGAAAGAAATTAATGAGGGTAAATAGACGTGATGGAAGGATGGGACTGTGAGAGCTTGTCCAAGTGTCTGAGGGCATGCGCTCTGTGGTGTGAGTTTTCCTGTGGTAGAGTACCAGGAAGTGGGGAGGCAATGCCTTTGTCAGACAGTGTTTTTAGGATGCTGCTAAGATTCTCTGTCTGAATCCACTAGACATCCCTGTTTGGACCTCCCCTATGGAGTTTGAGGCTAATTTGGCACTTTCCAAGCAGGCAGTGTCAGGGTGGGTGGAAGTCACCCCAAGTCCTGGGCAAGAGCCTGCTTCCCATTGAATGAAAAAGGCCGTCCACATGGGACTGGGGTGGGGTTGGGGTGTGTTTGTGGGGCACAAAAATGATCTTTTGTTGCGGCCTCAGTGTCCCCCAAAGGATGTAGGCCTAAGACAAAGTCTCAGACTAAATTACTAGAAAACATTTTGTTTTTAAAGCGGGAGATGTGGCAATTAGAGTTCAAGTGAGAAAAAGACAGAAGGAAAACAGACCAAAAGCCCAAGAAAACCCAAGCTGCTTAGGGAACGGGTCTGATCGTGTGTGTGTGTGTGTGTGTGTGTGTGTGTGTGTGTGTGTGCCCACTCATGCAAACAGATAGCTATGAGGAAGCCAGGTGATTCGTGAAACCGAAAAGGAAGCCCATGCTCCACCTCACCCTTTAAGGGCTGATGTGTAGTAGTTACTCTTCCCCACTGAAGACTGCTGCTTTGTTTGTGGCTTGGAGCCTGAGATTCCTGTGGTTGACAAAGGCTGTTTCCTCTTCTACCCTTGGGTATCTCTGATCTTCAGTATCTGCAGCATCAAATTTAGAGTCAGTGGTAATGATTAGAAATAAAGCCAGGGGAATCAAGATAGGGTAATAAGGGAAGCAGTTAGTCGGAGAGTGTTGCAAGCATTTGCTTAAATCTGCCAACTCTTTCTGACTCTTCTGGACAGGTGGGGGCCCGGCTGCCTGGATGCTCTGCTGGGGAGGGATTGTTTGACTGCTGTGACCTAGGCAGGGAATGTGTCATTTTGTGGGGCTTCCTAGGAGGGAAGAAATGCACCCCAGAGTCTGCTGGCTTCCTGGACTGTGACACGCCCACATAGGGAAGCTACAGTGAGGGAGTGAGGAAGAGTCCTGGAGTCTTCTGGGTGACCTGTGCAGAGTGGGTTAAGCATGCGGCACCTACTTTTTAATCTCAGATAAGGCATAAGCCATCCTGCCCTGGACCTCTATCTTTGTGTACCCTCTCAAAACACAGAGGCCTAAGCATGCTTTGTTTTCTCCTCTCTTGTAGTGGGGGTGGGAGGCAGAGGCAGACAAACAAGAAACCAGTCCAGTGTGGAGCGCCAAGTTCTTAGGGAGCATCTGTATTTTATCTTTAAGAAGGGGGGCTGTAAACACACAAGGCGGCTTCGTGTATTATAGGGAAGGCAAAAAAAAAAAAAAAAAAAAAAAAAAAAGGCTGTTAAAGCTGGTGTTTCAGAAAAGCATTTTTGGGAAAAGAGAGGGTAGGAACCCCAAGGAGAATCAAGAACATTTGGTATGCTTTGCTGTTGCTGGAGGTAGCCCAGGCTCCTCATTCTCCAGAACACAGTGGTGGGTGACCAGGAGAAATCTTGGATTCTGAGGGAGTCTTTTGCACAGGCTAGGGGTGAGAGCTGGTAAGAAGGTTTCTGTGTTGCTGGATACCCTGAGGAAGTTACATTGTATGTATTGGGTGATGTGAAGGTGAACGTGGCGCATCCTGTGCAGGTGTGCTTTGCTGGAGGTAAATTGACTTGGTTCTTGGTGCAGGTTGCTCTGCTAGTGTCTTTAGAAACTTCCGTGCGCGTGCGTGTGTGTGTGTGTGTGTGTGTGTGTGTGTGTGTGTGTGTGTGTGTGAGTGTGTGTGTGAGTGTGTGTGTGTGTGAGTGTGTGTGTGAGTGTGTGTGTGTGATGTGTGTGTGTGTGTGTGTGTGCGTGCATATTTTCACTACTTTAATTGCTGCATTCACTCCAGGCTCTTTGGTGCTTTATGGAAAGGTGATGAATGCAAGGATTAAGAATAGAACTGGACAAGTGAAAATTGCATTTGGCATAGTCACAGTTTCATTAATTTATTCATAAGAGGATGACTACGTGAAATTATTTTCCAAGGCATATCCGAAGTTATCAGGTGTCCATTCAATTTTAATTGACAATATAAGATTCCTGTGGTTACCCTGAGTACAGATTGCCTGGGGCTCCGCAGGGTTTGTGGGAACAGAAGCTTGGACAAGTTTCCATTAAGCTCTGAATTGGGCAATTGGAAAAGAGGAGAATAAAATCCTTGAAAGGAAGGACCAAGTTGTTACAGTTGCCTGCTCTGCTGAGGAGAGAGGACCCTCCTCTCAGACAAGGGCTGTTCTCTCGCCAGGAATTCCAAACTCGCAAAGAGACCTGTCCCACACACAAAGTTGTTTTAACATGATGGAAAGTTGTCACAGTAATGAGTGAAATCCCAGCTTCACTGGGATGGGTGATTGGGGGACAAAGGGTACAACTGCCCCTTAATTTCAGCCAATCACTTTGGATGGATTCCTTGGATGTGTGGGGGCCGAGTGCATGGAGACTTAGTTTACTCTGCCCATATTAACTATAAAAGATTGATCTGCTTTGGAATGTATAGAGATTATTGTTATTTTTGCCCAACTTTAGTTTGTCTTTTAAATTTATTAGTATGTTTTGTTACATAAAACACACACAATTTTTAGGGTTTTTTTTTTTTTTTTGACTGTTGGGATCCCCTTCAAGTCCCTCGTATCCTAAAAATGGGTGCTTACTATCTTACATTTTGAGTAATGTGGGTTTGGACTGCATTACTACAGTGGTATATTTTAGTTCAGAATTTATGGGAACCTTTTTCCTTTTTAAAAGAGCAAACAGACCCACCCTGTTGAATGACTTTCTTCCCAGGGTACAAGGGGACAGATTGATTAGGGTTAAAATTGTGCTGCAGCCCCAATGGTACCCAAAGCAAGAAGGGTTTGGTAACTTAGTCCTGAAACACTCTTTGTTATATTCTGTGGGGCCAAAGATGATGATGTAGATGCCATCTAAGACTTCGGAAGAGGTCCCCTGACTTGTCTGCTGCAGGAGGGGTTAGGCAGGGATTCCCCTTGGCCATCTGATGTTCCCCCAGCTGTTTGAGTATGGTAATGCAGTTCAGATAACTGCTGAGACCCCCTCTGTGATATTGGGTCGTTTATAAAATGTCTCCACCCATGGTGCTTGGTTTTCCCAATGGGTAGCATCCTAAGGTTAACTTGTGCCATTTGGGAGGAGGAGGGTCTGGGAGGAGTCTTGGCGCTTTTGTAGGGATATTCACTTCTACAATCAGGGCATATGTATGGCTACAGAGGGGAAGTTTGGGTTGATCTGTGGTCCTAGGGGCGAGGCAGAGATTCATTGAGAGGTGGTTGGTCCTTCACAACCTGGGGCTCTTGGGCAATGCTTGGCTCCCTTTGGGGGAAGTGTAGATTAGTAGAGTGCCGTAGGGGAGATGTCTTAGGATCTGACGGCTTAGTCACGGTGAAAGAATGTATAAGGTGGCCCCTGAATTCCGTACAGACATTTGTTTTCCCAGAAATAGATTTGTGTCTGAGAGCCAGGGTTCAGTTGCTAGCGACACAGGGGGTGGGGCTTGTACTTGCAGGCTAGTGGCTTCTCACAGCCCTCCCTCCCTGTCTTCACTCTTGCCTATGTGTCGCAAACTCGGTTAACTTTTGCAGCGCCCGCCCCGTCAACTTCTCTTTAGCCTTCTGCTCAGCACCTACTGGCTTCCTTCGTGTCTTCATGGGTTTCATTCACTCTCTGCTTTTTGTGTCATTGATGCTTACTCCTGCCCCTCCTCCCCATTTCCGATTATTGAATGGGTGCTTAAAAAAAAACAATAAACAAAAGCAATAGTTCAGATTAGTGTGGCCATCTTATCCATAATAACGAAAGCCCACAGGTTTTGACTGAGGGCCATGGCTGCAGTTCAGTCTAGGGAAGTTTGTCTGCTATTCATGAACTGCTTAAGATGTTTTCTTGTAGCGTGTGACATGAGCAGAACGCTTTGGTTTGGTTTCTTCCTACAGCTCCAATTTCAGTCCGCCAGCGCTCATTACTCTGCGTACAAAACGATTGAACACCAGATTGCAATTCAGGTAGGAGGCGCGAGAGATTCTGAAGCTTGAATTACCAATGTGTAGGTCTTTTGTGTCTTTTTATTCTCTGCCTCACCTATCTAGATGGTGATGATGGTGGTGATGATGATGGTGATGAGGATGGTCATGATGGTGGTGGTGATGATGATGATGATGATGTCGTTGTGATGGTGGTGGTGGTCATGATGGTGATGATGAGGATGGTAATGAGGATGGTCATGGTGCTGGTGATGATGATGATGATGATGTCGCTGTGATGATGGTGGTGATGATGATGATGTCACTGTGATGGTGGTGGTGGTCATGATGGTGATGAGGATGGTCCTGGTGGTGATGATGATGATGATGATGATATTGCTGTGATGATGGTGGTGGTGGTGATGGTCATGATGGTGGTGATGATGACGATGTCGCTGTGATGGTGGTGGTGGTGGTTTGAATCATTGAGGGAGGTGGGAAGAACGGAAGAAATGTGGCTAAAATGATTTAAACAAATGAAAAGAAAGATAAGTCTGTTGTTTAAGACTGTCTTGATAGGCATTGTGGGTGCCTAGGCCCCATGCTGGTTATGGTTACTCAAGGAAGGGCCTTGAGTTGGGAGAAAAACAGACTAGCCAGACGTGAGCAGGAAGAAGTGAGAGAGGTAGGTGGTGAGGAGGCCTTGAGACAGCTGGGGAGAGTTGTTTCCTGCAGACCCAAGTTGTGGTAAATGGTGCTGAGAGCACCACTTTTGACCTGACCGTCCTGAAATGTTGATTTCTCTTGGGCCTCTTGATATATGACACGAGAAGTGTTGGGAGGGAAAGGCGACAGATCCCAGCTTCTGATGAGTGTCTTGTTTCCTGTTCATGTAGACCTTCCATTCTTTTAAATCCAAAGGCTAAACAAATCACAGACTAATATAGACGTGGGGCTGAACAGGAGCCAGCAGAGCAGCGGCAGAGTCAGGCAGACTGATGTACTTTCGTTTGGCAGCCTGGCCTTGCTATGATGGATGTCTCATGGTGTCCCCCACTGTACCCCCACATCTCGAGTGTCCTAACCCTTGACAAGGAGGCCTTTGCCAGCTTTGCCTGTAGTGTGGAAAGTCTGGCTTAGGGTCTCCTAAGGTGGCTTGGTGAATGCCACCTCCTTGTTGTCCCTTGAGAAGGAAGGAAGCCCTTGCAGGCTGTTGTGTGAGTGCGATTGTGCTATGTACAGGAGAGTGTGGACATCTGTGTAAATGCCCATGTGTGCAACTATACATGTTTGCATGCACATGGGTGTGTGAGGGTACACATAAATGCACAGATGTACATGGGTGTGTGTACCTGTGTGGTCTAATGGAACTCTTGATGTTAAATCCTCTTAGCTTTGCCATTTCAAACCTGCTTCAGCCTCCATGTTACTCTGAAATAGCCCTTTGCCCCAGGTGAATGGAATTATCCCTCCAGTGAGAGGCATGAGTCAGCATGTCTCAAACATGTGAGTGGCTCCGAGTCTTTTTGTATTTGTTTCAAGGCTATAGTAGCTGGGCTTGAAAATATTTGCATTCCGTCTGTGCTTGGGCAGGTACTGATTCCCTGTGTATTCTTCGGGAGAAAAGCATCTATCTCTTGACTCTTACCCTCCACACCCAGATATTTTCAAAACTGTGTGGCGAGCTCGAAGCTCCAGTTTCCTGGCACACTTCCTGTTGGAAGCTGCTTCCTTTTAAGGCCCAGCAAGTCTTGCTATTAGAAAACAGTTTAGAGTCAGGGCTTGGTTAGAGAGCAAGTCAAAACTCCGGCTCTGGGTGAATGGGTGGATAAAGGCAGTATCCTCAGGCCCACGGAGGCCTACTCCAGCAAAGAGGGCTGGAAAACCTTGTTGTCCCGGGTATGGGAATTGCTGAGGCTGAATAGGACAGTGATGCTTATCTTGGTGTGGAAAGGCTGGCTGGGGCCATGTCACGGGGAGACCAGCCCGAGACCAGCCCAGCTGCTGAATCTTAACACCCCGCGCTGAAGTGTCCCTTGTTTGAAGGCGCAGTTCGTCTTTCTCCAAACCACCTGGCACGATGCGGGCCATGTGAAGCCCTTTCTCAGGAGGAAGATGGAGTAAATTACAGAGCTTATTGTTTGAAGGACTGAAACCATCCCTGTCCCTCCATGAACAGGTAGTATTGTTCTCTGCTTCTATTTGCTGAGGCCTGATGCCCATGTGGGCAAACAGAGGGACATTTTATTGGAGCCCTAGCAGTATGCTTTCAAAAGTGTCCATTCTCCCTCAGTGTCTGCTCGCCCAGCACAGGGCCAAGCCAAATGGGAGCTAGCTGTAGTTTTAGCGTGATCATCAAAGGATAAGTGGGCAAAAACAAAACAAAAGAGGCAGAGGGGGAAAAAAAAGAGGCAAAGCTCGGACAGAATAAGATTGTTCTCTGAATTCCCTGGGCATTTCAGCTGCAGCCTGTGTGTGTGTGTGTGTGTGTGTGTGTGTGTGTGTGTGTGTGTGTGTACACGCGCGTGCATGCACGGGTGGAGGAAATAGCAGTCTGGGGGAGGGGGTCTCCTGTAGCACAGAAAAACAGACCTGGCCTTCTGTAATCCTGTGCTTAAATCCAAGGTGATGTTGGGGCAGGCGTTCTTCCCTGGAAACTTAGAACTGGTGGAACCTGAGCGAATACTGTATTCGGGGAGGAGATGAGCTTGCTGCTCTCTCCTAAGCCCCATCCTAAAATAACCTGGTACTATGACACCAGCATCACATGACCCCCCCCCCACCCGGTCAACTCACCACTCAGCCAAGCTCTCCAAGGGTGTGAGAGGCCTCCGAGCGACTACAGACACGTCACTTTGTCCCCTGGTATCATCAGTGACTGTGCTGGGACCTTCCCCACGGTTGATTCCACCCAGCCCTCCTGGCTTCTGGAAAGACAAGAGCAATGAGGATGGCTGAGAACACAGTATGAGTGGACTACAAATTAAGCAGGCATAAGGGTATGCGCCGCATGGGTATTATTAGCAATGATAATGCATTGTTATTTAATTATGTTGCTGTGTGTGCGTGCGTGCGTGCGAGTGTGTTGGTGACAGAGCACAGAGGCCCCTGGATACTAAGTGTGAGCTTGTTCCCCGAGCAACTTTCAGACCGTTGGCTTTTTAGAAGTGTCACTGAAACACAGCACAGTCCACAAGTGTTTAGTAAAGAGGAGGATGGTCTTACAAATGTGAGAATGTCCAAGAGGCCTCGCCCACATCAATGTGCAGATGAGGGCTTGTGCGTATTTTAAGCGTTTGAGGATGTATTGAAAGCATCTTGAGACAGGCATGACTGTGTCCCGATAAAGCTTTATTTATAAATACAATCATTGGCTGGATTTGGACCCTGGGCTGATGAAACAGTGTTGTGGCTTCCTCTCTTCCCAACCTGAGACTAAAATCCCAGCAATGGATTACTCCTTTAGCTTGTTTTGTTGTTGGTGGGCTTCATAGAAAGGGAACCATACGGTATTTATTGTTCTGTGTTGTTGGGTGCTTGGTTGCTCCCAGGCTTACTGGTAGTTGGGACGTCTTTTGGAGGAATGGCGGTGTCTGTGCATTTTGCCTTACACTAGCAGATGTGCCTTGGGGTGGTGTTGAGGGGTGTGTATGTTGCTTTGCATCAATGTTTTGTAGGTAGAAGCCTGCCCAGGGAATGCTGAGTGTCATCTTTGAAATATATGACAATTAGTTGTGAGGAGAGTGGATGGCATATTTGAAAGGGGGGGTAGTGATAAAATGATCTACATATAGTGATAAAATGATCTACATATGATCACAATCAGGCAGGCATCTCTGTGGCTTCCCCGGAGGGACCTCTTCCAAAATTCCTCCTGGGGTCATTATTGCAGCCTCCAAGAGAAGTTCTGTAGTCAAGAACCTTCCCCTGGGTTCTCTGAAGGGCTACTTGAAAACCAATTAAGCTTTGTTTTAAGAGTGTTTTGGCCAAAGTTTGATGTTTTAACACGAAGTCAGATGTGATTTAGGGAAAAAAGCACTACACCCAACAAAAACAAACTGTGTAGACCTTTCGTGGTTGTTTTCCTTTGGAGACGTGAAGGGGTGTCTGTGTGTGCATGCGCACTCACATACATGTGCATGCTTGCGGCCAAAGGCAGCTAGGAGGAAGCTCCAGAAGAAATGGGTCTTTTTGTTTGCACAGCTGAGCGGTGGAGACTGCAGTGAGCTTGCTTTCCCTCTTGTTAACCTTGCAAGGTCCTGTGCGAGCTTTCCAAGGCTCTTGGTCTTATCGGGGACCCCCAGGGCCCCCTTCCAGAGCTCGGGTGCTTCCTGGAGTCCAGAAGCAATGACGGAAAGCCTGCCCACGCTGTTGTGAAAGGGCGTCTCGTCCTATAGACTTGTGAAGCGTGGCTGGAGCTCCTTATTCTGCCAGAACGATGGAGATGACTAGCGATTAGTATTAGATTTGTTCACAATTTAAGACCTAGGTGGTAATATGTATGAGGGTCCCTGGTTTTCCCCTTATTTGGGGTTCTGCTATTGGTCTCTGTTGGTGGTGTCCCCCACCCCCCCAGTGTTTCTCTATGTAGCTCTCAATGTCATGTCCTGGAGCTCACTTTGTAGACCAGGCTGGCCTTGAACTCACTTAGATCTGCCTGCCTCTGCCTCCCACGTGCTGGGATTAAAGGCGTGCGCCACCACTACCCTCTTGCCCACTGTATTTCATTTTGTATGGATGTGCAGAGTGTGGCTTAGTGGAAAATCCCCCCAAAATCAGTCTGAACTAAAAAAAAAAAAATTATCATCACTTTAAATTTGAAGACAGTGTCTCCTGTAGCTCAGGCTACCTAGGCTGTCCTTGAGCGCCTGCCGTCCCGAGGGCACACACACCAGGCCTGGCCTGCAAGTCAGTGCTAGTATGAGCTCTTGCTGTAGATGTGGGAGTCCACAGACTCGTCCCCCTGTAGATAAGAGTGCACGCCCACTTTCTGTGAAGAACGGAGGAGACTGTGTTTGCACAGAAGCGAGCGGTATTCGTTCTTCATACGAGAGGCTGGTGGGTGCCGGCTCACTGAAGCATTTAGGCGCTTCATTCACTGGAGAGTTCTCTGGGAGTGAACCGGAGAGAAACCCCTGGCTCTTCTCCACCTTCTGTGCTGTTTCAGACACTGTTGAAAATTTGTCTTTTACGTTGATGCAGTGTGTGTTTTGGTGTGTGTGTAGCTTTGGATCTTGGTTTCCCATGCTAGTGACAATACCTTTACTTGCTGGGGCATTTTACCAGGCCCAGGCACTAGTTTCTAAGCGCCATTCCTGGCTCTAACTAACTCCGTGGTTCTCAACCTTCCTAATGCTGTGACCCTTTAGGACACACAGTTCCTCACGTTGTGGTGATGCCAGCCATAAAATTATTTTCATTGCTACTGTTGTGCATGGTAATGTAAATATCTGTGTTTTCCAGTGGCCTTAGTGACCCCTGTGAAAGGGTCATTGGGTTGTGACCCACGGGTCCAGAACCACTGATCTGACTGATACACTTCCTGCTCAGTCCAAGCTTCATACAAGAGTTGTTATCATCATGATCATTGTTACTTGCGATTCGGGGCGGGGGTGGGGGGATTGAACTCAGGGCCTCACCCATGCCTGGAGTTCCATCTCTAGTCAGAGATTTTTCAACTGCTAAAGACTGAGAAGGCAGCGTTGAGTTTTCTGAAACCAATCCATTGATTATTTATTGGAAGTTATGGCGTGTTCAGGTGCGCGGTTGAACTGGGGGCCTCACATGCTCCGTCCATGTTTCCCATGAGTGAGAGAAGACTGCTCAGAGCCTTTGCCTCCCAGGCCCCCGTGAAAGAGTAGCTGGGACAATGGGTGCTTGGTGTGGGCGTTGGAGGCAACGATGACAGCAGTTAATAATAGTAGCTTGTTTATTGAGTTCTCCTGCAGCACTGGGTCAAGTGTTAAATGCTTTCTATGGCTTATTCATTGATTTCTCCATGGAGGAGGGGAGCCTCTGTGGTAGAGCTCCTGTTGTGATCCTCATCACCCCATTTTGCAAATGAGGACTGACACACCTGACAGGTTACTTTTCCCATGGTCAGCTAGGCTTCCAACCCAGGCCAGAGTGACTGGAGCAAGGCTGCTCGTGCTACGCCGTCCGCCGAAAGCCATGCTCAAGGCTAAGGCCACGGTGCAGAGGCGAGCCCATGCCTTGAGTTGGGTCCCCAGCACTGAAAGAATAAGCAGAGTGCTACCCATTTGCGAGGTCATGGCCACCACCCAGCTTCCTAGACTGGCAGATGGCCCTTGGGACCTGTGGCAAGCACGTCCTGGGTGCTTTTCTTGGAGGATTCTGTTCTGTAGGACTAGGTTAGTGTGTCCTGAATTTGAGCCACTATCTCCTGGGAACATCTTGTTGAGCTTAAGACTGGGATCTCGTCCCAGGCTCATGTTCTGTAGGTCTGGGATGGGTGCCTGCCCGTGTTTGTAGTTTTACCATGTTAATGAGTAAAGCTGGGGCCCTCGTCTGGGTCCATGGAGAATCATGGGTCCTAGGCAGTGGTTCCCAACGCTGGCTATACATAACCGGTACCTGGGAAGTGTTGAGAACAGGGCTCAGACACCTGACCTAGACACCTCTATTAGCATCCTCTGGTGTCCATTGGTCTAGCATCTCTGTTTGGTAGTAGCTTCCGTCCGGCCCTGGCATCCTGGAGTCTATAGCCGGTGTGTGCTTGTAGTGTCTCAGGATAGAGCTATGCACATATAGTCTTTGTGGTGGAGGACAGTTGTGAGAAGGTCTTTGGGGGTTGGGGCTGGGGGGGGGAGGCTGGTTTGTTTCTTTGAACTTGACTCTTCCTGCATGGAGAAAAGAGGCTGTTTGCATTCAGAGTTCTGCAGATACCTGGGGTCTGTGGAGTAGTAGAAGTCTGTTTTAGAAGGGCTGTAGGAACAGGGAAGCTGCGGTGAGCAGTCTCCTAGGTTAGAACCTGTGGGAAGAGGAGAGGCACTATCATGGGCAGAGGAGTAGAGACGTGAGGCAGAGACACTTGGCAGCCATTGGCAGGTCACCCTGGGATACAGGTTTGGGTTCTGTTGGTCTGAAGCTGGTCTTGGCCATGTGCATATCGCAGCGGCCGGAGCTGGTGTTGTCTCCGGGACTACTGTTGGAACAGAACAGGAAGAGTCCGTTTTGATAGGTCGGGAAGGCGAGTGATGTGGAGAAGCAAACAGGCTTCACTCTCCCACACTTTGGTGGGAAGGGGCAAGCCAAGAATTGGGGTCCCAGTACAGCTTTATTTTTATGAGAGTCTTGCCCGAGTGTCCCATTATTGTACCGCGTGCATGCGTGGTGCCGGTGGAGCTCAAAGGGGGCGTCGGCTCCCCCGAGACTGAATGTGGATGCTGTGCGCCACGGTGTGGGTGCTGGGAACCAAGCCTGGGTCCTCTGCAAGAGCAGCCACCTCTCCAGCTCCCACACCTGTCTTTTTAAGTAGGAATTGGTGTCTTGACTAAGTTGGCAGCAGCTGCCCTCCACTGGCCAGATGAACTAGCCTGGCCTCACTGTGTCCCCCCTCCTTCCCCCCAACGCTTTCAAATTTTCAACTTCTGCTTGCTGTGTTTGCGACTGAGCTGTTGCAGCTGTTGAGATGGTTCACTCAGCCCCATCACGAGGCACTGAGGGACCAGCATGAGTGTTTAGCGAGAGGACCGGTTAGGGTGCAGGCACAGCTCTTTGACCAGAAAGTAGAAACAAGTGTCCTGCAGCTGCCCGAGTCCCCTTATGGGCCCTAGTGAGTGCATGTGGGGGTCTGGTCTGTGGCAGTCAGCTGGCTACACTTTTTTTTTCTTAGTTTGTAAGTTTTTGCTTTATGCTGTTTATAAAGTCCTTGACAATTATGGGAACTATATAGCTTAGCATGGGCCTTTGTAAATGGGTTAGAGCTGGTGGTATTTGCAGCCTTATCAGGCCAGACATATTATTTGTTTCTGAAGTTTGGTTGGGACAGCTGGTATCAAGTCCTAATCAAGCAGATTAATGACTGTCCCCCCTCTCCCCACCTTTCTGGCTTACCATTGCTGGCAGCGGTCTTATCGGTCTTATCACAGACGTTCCCACCCAAACCATTGCTTGGCAATGGGTTTAGTGCTTAATCAAATTGGAAAAGAAAGTTTCAAAGTAGCCACATGTATTGTGTATCTTCTTATAGAAAGAAACATTAGAAGCAAAGGCTTGTGGGCTTCCAGGAACCCTCACAAAACCTTAGTCTTGAGGCGTGTTAGAGAAGCATTGGTTATACCAGTTTCCATGCACACTGAGGGCTGGGCTGCAAATAGTCCTGTCTGCATTGGTTGTTTGCTATTAGAGGTTAGGGATTCGGTGAGTGACAGATGGGATGGGGCGGCATAGCTCAGTGCCTCTCAGCCTGGGGACTGATGATACTTTGACCTGGGTGGCTCTTTGGTGCAGGGAACTAGGAAACTATCCTGTGTTAGCATCTCTGGCCTCGGCAGAGCTCTCAACAGAAACACGCTAACTAAAAGCACACCTAGAAATGACCTGGTGTTCCCTGGGGGTCAAAGTCACCTCAGGCTGGGAACCAGTGCCCTGGAGCTCGAGACTAGCAGGTGTGTTCTCCCACTGGCTCTGTGGTAACCCCGCACACCACTGCCTTCGAATTTTAAGGGAACAGAAGAATAAATAGTAGGGGTGGGGGTCGATGAGGGTGGGGGTCATAGACGGGCTGGGTTTGAGCCTCATGAATGCCAGCCTTCCCACTCCTGATTTGTGAAGTGGGGGTAATAGTGTCGCCTGAGGCGATTTCCCGAAGGCTGTTGAGAGACCAAATGGGCAGGGTTTGGCATGGGCTGGGTGGTCCAGTGGTGCACAGGCGGTTGCTGGCTGGATGCCGTCTTTGCCACTGGCTCCCAGGAGGCACTTGTTTGCGGGTCTGGAGTATGGCTCATCCTGATGTGCAGTGTATAGTTTTTGCTTGCTGTCAAGAGCCTCACACATGATGGATTTGATAGTCTTGGCTATCTGGGATGGATAACGTAGATTTATGGCTCCTGTTGGTTGCTGTTTGCATTTGTCTTATGTCACTCAAAGATTCTGTCTCAACTCCCTGGCATTCATCAGCGTGCCTGCTCCTCCTAAGGGTTGGCGCTGTGTTTTGCTCATACTCGTGTCCCAGTAGTAGAGAATGGACGAGAGTCTGAATGTTGCCTAGCACGCATGGGCGTGGGTTCAAACCCAGCACGTTATAAACTGTGTGTATGAATGGGCTGCAGTCCCAGCACTCAGAAGGTGGAAACCCTCCTCCGCTACCAAGTGAGTTCAAGGTCAACACGGGCTCCATAAGATCCTGCCACAGACAGACAGACAAACCAATTAATCAACCAGTGAACCAAGCCACATCCAGCTGAGCAGAAAGGAAACAACACGAGTGAGCTGGGGTGGGCCAGCGTGTGCTGGAGATGGCAGTGGGGTTGCTTCTCCAGGCTTTTAGAGAATAGCCCCTTCATAACACAGAAAGTCCATGCTAATTTGTTTCTCATCTTCTGCTGAACACTTTGAGTGGGGTACTCACCCCTCTGCCAGCTGGGTGCTCTTTCCTGGGCCCTGCAGGTTGACTTCAGCTGTCCTTCCTTAGGGCTAATGTGTGCTGTCTTAGTGGCCGAGGGTGACGTGGCTTTAGTAGGTAGCCTCTGTTTGAGTGCTCAGAATGTGGGGGTTAGCTGGCCGTTAAAGACTCCCTTTTGGCTGTTTCTTTTTAAGTGATAAGCAGTGATACCCATGGGGACACACCATACTTTCAGGCTTTGACAGCTGTCAGTCGTGTTTGAAGAGGGTGGGTGCTACATGTGGGTGCCAAAGCCACTTAAACACAGCCGGTCCTTTCTGCCCTTAAGCCTGGTGCCTCCCTGAATATTTGAGGCTGGGATGAAGATCCAGAATAAACGGCCCTGGTCGGAAAGCTGGGCAGTTTTCAAAGCCTGACCATGGATGTCTGTGGTGGTTGCCCATCTTAGGGGAGACCCTTCCCACGAGGGCTTTGGTGGACACTGCCCTGTGTCAGTGGTTTCTCTGTCGATCCAGTAAGCATTGCTGATGATTGAAATTGAAGGATCGCCAGGACAATTCATCTTGAGGCACAGAGAGCGTCAGTGTGAGCCAGGCTGCTGGGAACAGACATTGACATACGGGCGGTCATCAAACTAATTGTTGTTTGAATTACCTGTTATGATCCGATGACAAATCTGCCTTGCTCCTGTCACTGGAGCAGAAAATGTAGCTTGAATTGGCGTGATGTTAGCAAGTGTAAACTGTACTTCAACAAGATGGATAAACCCAATTATGGGGCAGACCTGTAGAGAGAAAATCCATTTAAATCTCGTAATGTTAAGCAGAGCTGTGTTTAATTCATTTGGACCAATTTGGGGATGATATATGAGTGTCGGTGAACATTCGTCAAAGGGGCGACCATGGGGGAGAAGTGATCTGCCCGGCTGCGGCTACTCTTGAGAGGCAGCTGCGTGTCAGCCTGCACTAATGGCGGGGAAAACAGAATGACAAAAAGATGCACTCAGTGCCACAGGGGACAGCGCTGTGTCAATGAACCAATGAGGAAAACACACGGAGCAGAAAGGGTCTGCTTTTCCCCAATGCCACTGGCAGTCAAATCAGAGAGGACTGGAGGGCTCTGACGCCCCTTATGGGCTTTCCTGGACATTGTGATGAGACACCTAAGAGATAGGAGAGATAAGAGAGAGAGAGAGAGAGAGAGAGAGAGAGAGAGAGAGAGAGAGAGAGAGAGAGAGATTGTGTCAGGAGAGGGTATGTTTACTAAGTATATATCCAGGGTATTTAATTCTCTGTTGGAAAGTTAAAGGGGCATTGTGTTCTGAGATACACATGATGCATATTTGAAGGTGTATGGAAAGTCTGGCTTATTTAAAAGCAGTCTGTTTTAAATACTGTTGCGTGGTATAGCTTTGCACATGTCAGGTGCTTTAATTATGTAAATGAAAACATTGACCGGAGGGAGGTGCTTTCTCAGATGGACACCTGAGCTCCTTATGAGGACATAGAAATAAGGACCCTGTGGGATGGTGGTGGCTCACACCTTTAATCCCAGTACTCGGGAGACAGAGGCAGGAGGAGCTCTGTGAGTTCGAGGCCAGCCTGATCTACAGAGTGAGTTCCAGGGCAGCCAGGGCTGTTACATAGAGGAAGCTATCTCGAGGGTGGGAGGAAGGAGGGGGAAGGAAGAAGGACCTTTATGCCTGCTTCCCCCTCTGCTCACTCCTGGCTTGCCATTCTTCATTCTTGGGCATTAGTTTAGTTGTACAACAATGGATGGATTTGATTTACTTTATTTTAAAATTCCATTTTTAAGGTTTTTAAAACAATTGTAATAACGCTTTACTTATTGTGTGTTTGGATATGCACATGTGTGTGGACACACCCACTACATCATGTATGTGGAAAGAGAGAATCGATTCACATATATGTCAGATCAGGGGACGACTTGCCTGAGTCCATGCCCTCCTTCCAGTATGGGGCTTATAGGATTGGACTGAGGTGGTGTCGGTGGCAGGTGCCATGGCCTGCTGAGTCATCTCGCCAGCCCTACTTACTCGGTTTTTGCATAAGTATATGTTGTATATTGAGCGTGTCCCCTGGTTTTTGCTTTTTATCACTGTGCAGTGCTGGCTTTCCAGTGGCGTTCTTGGAAGCCCGAGGCCTTTTTCTGTTTTGGGAGGAGAGATGGAACCCTCTAATGAGTGGCCCTTACTTCTCCTTTTTAGTTGGGGGGGGGGTTCTTTTTCCTTTCGGATTTGGTTGGACTTGGAAGCTGCTATAGACGGCAGGACTGAAGATGCCTGGGCAGCGATGGCGAGGAATGCTCCCCTGAGAACCTCTGCCCCCATAAATCCAGTGGCATGAAAGAAAGAAAGACAGAAAGACTTTCCCTGTCATCGGGGACATGGTGGGCACTTGACTTTTCCTCACAGATCTTTTGTCCAGCAGTATGTCTGCTGGGGATTTCCTTTGTAGCTACAAAGTTTGTAGCTCCAAGTTTCAACTTATATGAAGAGCTAGCTAGCAACAGTTTAGTAACAAAAGAATTGAGAGCTTGTGGTAACATCGTAAAGCTGAGAATGTGATGGTACCAGCTTGGTTACCAGAAGATGGTGGGTAGGATACTTGGAGAAATTTAACTCCTCACTCCTCCAGAAAGTCCCGGCCCTCCCTCTGCTGTTTTCCACGGCAGGCTTCCAAATGGCACAGAACCGGGAGGAACAGGATTTGGTGAGCACAGATGTGCTGGACTCACCCCCCTTCCCCAATTTGGAGATGTCTGTCTGTCCTGGAAGCCACAGTATGCTTCCACCGTCCCTGAGCTGGGGACTCTACCCTGGCTCTGAAAGTGATTGGCAGATTTAGGCCTTCTGGAGAAAGAATGGTTAGGGTCAGAAAGCTGACCCCTCCCCCCACGTTAACTTCCTGCTTTCTGACAATCACAGCCAAGCTGAGATCGCACAGCCACATTCAGAGAGGAACCTTTGTCCTTTTGATTAGCTCCCAAGATATAGATATGTATTGGGGGGGGGCAAGCTAGGAGTGAAATAGCTAGCAAGACGCCTACACAAGGCCTTATTGATTTGTGGGAGGTGTGTGTGCACGCGACACAATTCAGGATTGTTTCTAGGAGTCACCAAGTCCTGGACTCGAGTCTTATCCTTAAAATAAAAGCACAAACCTCCCCTGGTTCTTCCTCCTGGTCTTGAATGCTGCGTTTTCTTCTGGAACCAGACAGCTTATGTTTCTTCACAATTCCTGGAGAAGCGGAGAGCTCCTCCATAATGAAACAAAGTTGCAAAAGGAAGCAGGGCAGTGAGCCCCAGTCACGTGCTTAGTGTGTCGGGTCGCGTCTCGTTTTGTTTCCTCCGAAAAGAATTAAGGAAAGGGTGGAAAGTGCCCCAAAGCGAAGGGCGAGTCTGCCCCACCACCAGTAGTTCTTGGGCACACTATTTTGGTTTGTGTTTTCTTTAAACCGTGTCACTGCTGTCTCAGCTGTGAGTGAAAGCAGATGACAAATGTCCCAGCTTGTGGAACCATTTGTTGTGAAGGACTGTTACTCAGCTTGAATCCTTGAGTCTGGATGAGGCTTTGTGGGGGCTTGGGGGTTGGGGATGGAGGGGTGGGGCGGGGGTTTTGGGGGTGAGGATGGGGAGCTGGGGATTGGTCCTTCCTTGGAGCCCCCCCCCGCCCCCATTTAACAAGAAAACAAACAAACAAACAAAAAAAAGGAAACTGTTTTGGTTGGATCGCTGTTTCCTGGCCAGGCTTCATCAGAAAGTAAATGCTGCTGCGTGGCTACTCGTGACGCGATTTTTGTCACTAGGGTCCTTTAGGCATCTAGGAGCTTGCTTCTTCTGTGGCGTTGGAGTCTGTTCTACCCCATTGTTTACCAGAGCCATAAAGTTGTTGCTGGTGCTTCCTGCCCTCCGCTGCTCTGGGCTTTTGGGCATGACAGTTAAAGGAACCTGGCAACGGGCTTAAACGTGACCGAAACCCAGGATCTGACGTGTAAAGAGTGCACACTCAAACCACAGGCCGCATGCAAAGAAGTGATGGTTTTGATTCCAGGCTTCATGGCTCTGATATCTCCGCTTTTTTTATCTTTTGGTTTGTGGTTTCCAGTCATCATCACTGCTTGAGAGTCTGACCTGTGGGACAAGGGTGGCCGGAACAAACTGGCCTGAAGGGCTGCCCAGGATGGTGGCCCTCGGGGGTGTGGTCCCTGGCAGGTTGTTTCAGAGCCACCGTTTCTGTGGCAGGCCACTCCCCCTTCCTGGCTTCCTGCGCTGGCTCCGTATGCTGCACCTCTGAGGACTGCAGGAAGCACCCACTCTCCACTGGTGTCCTGCGCCCGTGCTTCCCGATTGATTTCCTGTTGCCTCTTTCGGCGGGGTTATGTTTTCCTCATTAACGAATTTCCATATCGGGGACTTTTTCTTCACCCCAGCGTCAGTCATTTCCTACTTCGCCACTTTCTGGTTGGTGTAAAAGCCATGTGTTTCATGGTTTCAATCTCATACACCAGTACTTATGCTGCTGCTTGTACCCAGCTGTACTGTGCTCCCTATCCCTCCTCCCCACATGCATTGGACTTCTCCCCCCACTGTGCACGAGCATGTGTGTGTGTGTGTGTGTGTGTGTGTGTGTGCGCACACATGTGTGTCAGAGTGCGTCTGTGTGTGTGTGCATGTATGTGTGTCTGTGCTAGAGTGTGTCTGTGTGTGTGTGCGTGAGAGAGACAGTGGATTCCATCCATGCTCTGTCTCTATCACTTTTTCTTGATTCCCCTATACCCCATGTTCCGTTCTTTTCTCCCTTGCATAATATAATCCTAGTTGAATGTCATACGTGCACTTTTTTTTTCGATTTAGCTTAAAATGGTTCTTATTTATTATTAGTGTAAGTGTGTGTGTGTGTGTGTGTGTGTGTGTGTGTAATGTTCTTGTATAAGGCAGAAGACAGCTTTCTGGTTGATTTTCTGCTTTCATGTGTGTGTGTGTTCTGAGTATGTAATTGATGACCTTAGGGCCGCAGGCACACTCACCTGTGCAGCCGTCTCTCTGCCTCTGTTTTTGTGGTTTGGAAATCTCATGTAGTCTGGGTTGGCCTGGACCTCGATGATATGCAGTCAAGGATGACTTTGAACTTGTGATCCTCCTGCCTCCTCTCCCTAGTCCTGCTGAGGTTATAGACTTATGCCAGGAGGTTCTCTCTCCCCCTCTCTCACCCCTAGACTCTTTGATTCTTGGTGGACTTTTTTGTTTTAACAGAAGGTTGACAATTTTAAGTTGGGCTGGTGGCAGGATTGTTCTGTGTGGCTCTTTTCTCGTTTGAGGGAAATAAATTTAATGAAAGGTCTGGCTTGTGATGGAGACTGTTGGGGAATTCTGTCAGAGGGTCTCACCTGTCACCTGATACACGAGAAGCTTGTAAGGGTGAGCCACCCAGTGTCCCTGAGGTATGAGAACTATTTGTGTCACATTGTGTTAGCCACCTCTAGCTCCCCTTCCCCATGAAGCAATGGATCGGGCTGGGAGTTATTTCTTCCTCAAGTGAGTGTGGTAGACTTTACCTTCTGAAGAGAAGGGAGTTATGGTGCCAGAGGCAATCCACCATGATTTACCTCCCCATGGAGGGCTAAAATAAATAAATAAATAAACAAACAAATAAATAAATAAATAATGCCCATTGTGGCATTGGACTCTGAATCATTCAATTTCTGATGGGCACAGAATTAGTGACAGCAAGACAGAAATCTGTGGCCTTCTGGCTGTGGTGTCCCTTCTCATTGGTTATATGTTCTCTTGCTTAAGTCTTCATTAACAATATAAATTTCAAAGCCATTCCCTTCTGGTTCTTGGAAGACAGACTTGTGGCTCCTGGCTTGTGAACGTAACCATTTGTTTCTTTAGGCTGTTCCTCTGTCTGTTCTGGTCCTCTCTTGTTTGTGTGAGTCTTAATGAGCATGTAATAGCTCCCTCCTCTCCATCCTCCAATTTGCCTTAAAGATACCTCATGCTACTTAGTAGCAAGGCTAAGAGATCTGGGAAACTTGGAATGGATGCCCACCTTTGGGTCCCTGGGCACCGGCGCCTATGGGAAGAAGAGCTGACGTCTCTGTAGCCGGGCTTGAGCCCTTAGCCTAGGCCAGCTTGCTGGAAATATCTTGTGGTTTTCTCTTGAGTGAGAAATCCATCAGTGGCCAGCCAACTCGAGTCGGTTCACACTTAGACTTGAGTGACAGTGGTGTGGAAAGGAGTTTGCCCAGGATGAATTCTACCTCTGGGGCTCAGACAAATGACATCGTTTCTCCTGAGGACTTGAAGGAAAGCAGCTGTTTGTTTCCCATCTCCTGGTTCTAGACTTCTAGACAGCTACGCCTCCCTGTTTGCACACGGCTGGTTTTAGAGCACAGGGGCCTCAGGAGCCCTGGGTGTTGGTTTCTTTCCTTAGGTTTTCAGAAGCTCACGTGAAAAGAGAAGTGGGGAGGAGGGACCAGAGGGCAGTCCTAGGTAACTGGGCTTACAGTGTTCTCCTTTTTATATATATTGTGTGTGAGTGTGTGTGAGTGTGTGTCTGTGTGTGAGTGTGTGTGTGTGTCTGTGTGTGTGAGTGTGTGTGAGTGTATGTGTGTGAGTGTGTGTGAGTGTGTGTCTGTGTATGTGAGTGTGTGTGTGAGTGTGAGTGTGTGTCTGTGTGTGTGAGTGTGTGTGAGTGTGTGTGAGTGTGTGTGAGTGTGTGTCTGTGTGTGAGTGTGTGTGAGTGTGTGTGTGAGTGTGAGTGTGTGTGAGTGTGTGTCTGTGTGTGAGTGTGTGTGAGTGTGTCTGTGTGTGTGATTGTGTGTGAGTGTGAGTGTGTGAGTGTGTGTGAGTGTGTGTGTGTGTGAGTGTGTGTGTGTGTGCATGCTTATAAGTACATGTATGCCATAGTGTGCTCACAGGACAACTTGAGGGAATTAGTTCTCATCTACCACCGTCCCAAAGACTGAATTCAGTCACTCAGGCTTGGTGACAAGTGCTCTTGCTGCCTCTCTTTGGATTTTCTGCCCGCACTCTCTCCCTTTTGTCTTAGATGTGTGTGTAAAACAGTATATGACTGTGATGGTCCCTCCCCCAGGGTAACAGCAACAACAACAATAACTTAGACTTGTTTACCAATGCACCGTTTCATTCATTTTTTAAAGCTACATCCCATTTATGACTTTTGTTGAATTTAATTTTATGTATTTCTGCACTAGCCAATACCTTTCCAGCTGCCAATGGCCTTAGGCTATGGAAGTGACTTCCACTCTACCTTGTTGTGCCAGGTATCCTGGCAGATGGCATGGCTTTCAACAGGAGCTCTGATTTGCTATCTGGAACATCTTCCTTTATGTGATCTCATACCCATCCCCCCATCCCTAGTTAACACCAACGCTGACCTGTTTCCCTAGGTGGCACTTGGTGAGACCGGATATTTTGCTCTGGGAGAACTTCATTTTGTGTATAATGGCTGAAGCTAGGAGTACTGATCTCTTGCAGTGACCTGGCCGTGGACTGCTGACCTTTGCCTCCATAGGGTGTGTACAACAGCAGGGCCAATGAGAAGCCAGAAGCATGTTCTTGTGGCTTTTAAAGCTGTCCTGTAGGGGTTAGGAGTGTGGCTCTTTGGGCTTAGCACCCATCCTACAGGTGGAAGGACCTGGGGTCGACCCTCAGAACTACTAAAAGTGGAAAACTTTTGTTGTGAAAAGGAGGGTCATTTGTCAGAGTCCCTCACCTACGTGTGTGGACCGTGGCCAGTTACCGTGTTGCTTTGAGTGTGAGTTTAGGCATAGCGCTGTGCCACAGTTTCTCTCGGGGTGGGGGTGGGGCTAAACGAGACAGCATATAAACAGCCTTGATACAGTAGCCAGCACCAAGCAACACTGGTTACTTTTGTCTGTATTCCTGGCCCCTGAGACAGCTTGGGTTATTTGGCTCCTTGCTACAAGCAAAGTAGATAGATACTTGGTTTATTTTCCTGTGTCTTTTCATTCTATCTTTTCTGGGTGCCTTTCTGCTGCTCCTCAGAAGCCATGAGAGGGGAATGGTGTTCCGCCTAAATAATGGATATCTAAATAGGGCTTTGAAATAAACTTAGGGCTCATCCATCAAATGAAGCAAATTCATTTACTACTAAGAATGCAACTCCTGTTGGAGCCATCCCCCTCCCCCCGCACACGGATAAACACATACATTGATCTCTTTCTTTTTCCTCCTGTATTACTACAAGGATCAGTTTCTTCTGGCTTAATTCCAGGAACAACATGCCTGTCTTTTTTCATCGTTGAGGAAAAACAGTCTGAAGGCACCGTAATTCCTTAAATTGGATTTCAATTCTTGATCCCCTTATATTCAGTAAACAGAGCGTTCTATGGAACATTGTTTTGGATCGGGGCACTGCCAGCCTTGCTGTTTGGAGTGTTGGAGCCTCGTGGACTGAGTCTGTAGGTGGGGGAAACCCCTTCAGAGGTGACTGCTTACCTTTAGACAAGGTTGGGGCCTTAATCGCACCATAAAAAAAAAATGCTGGCAGGCAAAAGTTGAGAAAGCTGCCTGGAGTTTAGCTTGAAAGAAGTATGTGTGGGGAGGGTGTGGTGTGCCTGAATGCATGCTTGGGTGCATGCGTATGTGCATGTGTGTGTATGTGCGTGTGTGTTAAGTCTATTAGTGCCACGGGCAGCTGCCATGATGCCACTTGAAAGCCTTGAAATTCCTATATTCAAATCAAAGGCACCCTGAAGCTGAGATAAAGGGGGCAGCGTGGTCTTCAAAGATGAGGGACTAAGACAGCAGCGGGGAGCACTTCCCTGGGCAACTCTGCCTCCCGCCCTCTTTAAGAAACAACTGCTTCTTTTTACTTGGTGGTTATGCCGTACTTGGGCTCAGCTCGAACCCTTGGTTGGTTGTGGGTCAGACACAGATGACTCGCAGCAAGCAAATGGAGATGTGTTGGCTGGAACTGCACTGGCTTCAGGGAGTTGTGTTTGTTTTTTTCTCTGTCTTTTCCTCTTCTCTGAGCTGGGTTCATTCTTAGAGCACTGGCTTGGCACCCACTCACCCAGGAACTGATTAGTTCCCGAAAGCAGCCGACCAATCGCTCACAGGGATGAGGTCAGCTTTGCTCTGGGGTACATCAACTTGGATTTCTCATGCTTTATCTTATAAAGCCTAAATTAACAGCTGGTTTGGTTTGAGTTCTGCGGGATCTGACTGAGGGATTAGAGTCCATTCTCAAGTGGGTCAATCTAGTTTAATTTATTTCAGGTCTATCAAAAAAGATCAATCAAAGCTCTTTTGAAAGTAAAGCTATAATCGCTCTGCACACTTATAAGTCACCGTTGCTGCCACACTTGGTGGAAAAATGCTCTGGCTTTGGCTAAGGTGATGGGTCAGAGCATTTTCCACCCCCACCCCCACCCCCACCCCCACCCTGGGGTCTCCATGCCTCCCCTGGAAAGTTTGAGAAAGTGTCACTTCGAGAACTTTGCTGAGTTGGTGGCTGTGTCAGCCCTGTTTCCTTTTCTTCGGCTCTCAGTTTGTAGATTTCCAGTTGGGTGCGATTTAGAACCTGAATGTGAGCGAGTCCAGGTCATCTCATGTCTGCGGTTTTGCTCCCGGGCTTGGAGAGATTGGTGGGTAAAGATGCTTGTCAAACTTTCTCCAAAGTGTCTTCAGCGAGGAATTACTCTTGTACTTGGAAGGCTTAAGGTGGATGTGCTTTCTGTTGGGGTCGACCTGGACTTTGTGAGCTTGAGTACTACCGACGGAACCTCTCATTCCTTCCGTACTGCAGTTAGAAAAAGACATGAACTGAGCTGAGAACTGCTCTAGATGCACACGATGTCCCCAGAGAAACGCTGAGACTGAGGAGGTGGCTGGGAGCTTGACAGCAAGCCAACCGGCGTCTGTCAGTCTTGGATGTACAGCTCTGGGGCTTCACCTCACTTTGAGCTCGCACCCCCAATTTCTGTTTCCTTGTTTGCAAGACGGGAAAACAGGTACAATAAAACAACCTCTCTCAAGTGATTATTGCCCAATGAATTAGGCTATAATTTTTTCTTTTTTCTTTTTTTTTAATAAAATAAAGACACTTATAGGCAGCTTTGAGGAACCTGAGTCCTTTCTAAAATTACATTCATTTATGTGTACATGTGTACATATGCATGTGTGAGTGTGTGTATGTGTGTATGTACATGTGAATATGTGTGCTATTTGTGTGTGTTCATGTGTATGCATGTGTGAGTGTGTGTATGTGTGTATGTGTATGTGCATGTGAATATGTGTGCATTTATGTGTGTTTGTGTGTGTGTATGCATGTGTATATATGTGGATGCAAATATGAATGCATTTGTGTGTGTTCTTGTGTGTATGTGTGTACATTTGTGTTCATATGTATCTGTGTATGTGTCTGTGTCTGTGTCTGTGTCTGTGTCTGTGTCTGTGTGTGTGTCTCTGTGTGTGTTTAGCCCCCATTAGCAAGCAATATTTATTTGGGCCTGGAGATACGGCTCATGGTTAAGATTGCTGGTTGGTTGGATTCCCAGCACCCATGGGCAGCTTGCAGCCATCTGGCAACCTCAGGCCCAGGGCATCAGATGCCCTCATCTGTCTGCTGCTGACACCATACATGCATGTGGTACACTGACATAAAATAAATAAAATTAGAAGCAAGAGAGAAGTATCTGTTTAGGTCTCTTACGTGTCAGCTATGCCTTGCCTGTTAGGGATAATGTACAGTTGGTTGGAACCAAATACCAAGCGTGAGAGGAGCCCGAGTTCCGAACTCTGTGTCTTGTTTTGAACTATCCATCCGTCTTCCTGAAACCCCAGATCGCTGTCCACCAGCTCCTTTAATAGTTCCTTTCAGAAACAGAGCTGAGTGCTCTCCTCCCATTCCCAGTTTTGAAAGTGAGCATGGACAACTAATGACTGTTGCTTTGGTTTTTCCATCTCTGAAATGGGTTCACTTTTATACCAGGTGTGTGCATTAAAGAGAGGAAGGGCCTTGCAGTTTTGAGGTCTTTTCGCTCTTTTTGTGTGTGGTTTTTTTTTTTTTTTTTTTTTTGGTTTTGTTTTGAGATGGGCATCTCACTGTGTAGCCCTGGATGTCCTGGAACTTTCTCTGTACACTAGGGTGGTTTCAGACTTACAGAGATCTGCCTGCCTCTGCACGCCAAGAGCTGGGATTGAAGGTGTAAGCCAGCATACCTGGCGTGTGTGTGTGTGTGTGTGTGTGTGTGTGTGAGTGCGAGTGTGTGAGTGTGTGCGAGTGAGTTTGTGTTTGTGTGTGAGTGTGTGTTTATGAGTGTGTTTGCGTGTGTGAGTGTGTTTGTGTGTGTGAGTGTGTGTTTGTGTGTTTGCGTGTGTGTGTTTGTGTGTTTATGTATGTGAGTGTGTGAGTGTGTGTGTATGTGTGTGTGTGTGTGAGTAGGATGTGTGTATGTGTTTGTGTGAGGGTGTGTTTGCGTGTGTGAGTGTGTTTGTGTGTGTGAGTGTGTGTTTGTGTGTTTGCGTGTGTGTGTTTGTGTGTTTATGTATGTGAGTGTGTGAGTGTGTGTATGTGTGTGTGTGAGTAGGATGTGTGTATGTGTTTGTGTGAGGGTGTGTTTGCGTGTGTGAGTGTGTGTTGTGTGTGTGAGTGTGTGTATGTGAGTGTGTGTTTGCGTGTGTGAGTGTTTGTGTGTTTGTGTGTTTATGTGTGTGAGTGTGTGTGTGTGTGTGTGAGTGAGTAGGATGTGTGTATGTGTTTGTGTGAGGGTGTGTTTGCGTGTGTGAGTGTGTTGTGTGAGTGTGTGTATGTGAGTGTGTGTTTGCGTGTGTGAGTGTGTTTGTGTGTTTATGTGTGTGAGTGTGTGTGTGTGTGTGAGTGAGTAGGATGTGTGTATGTGTTTGTGTGAGGGTGTGCTCATGCTGTGGGGTGTGTGTAGAGGTCAGAGGACAACCTTGGGCATTGTACCTCACCTTTCAGCTTATATGAGACAGTGTCGGTAATGTGCACACCAGGCTAGCTGGCCCATGAAGCTCCGGGACTCCCTCCTGTCCCACTAAAGGAACACTGGGATTATATGCACCCATTACCCAGTTGGCTTCATTTATGGGTTCCTGGCATTTGAGCTCAGGTCCTCACACTTCATCTACTTCCCACCTCCCTAGTGCTAGAGTCCTTGGTGCCTCTTGTTTCATACAAGAACTTAGGTCCTGTTTATTCAACCATAGTAGCAAAAGAGAAAAGAGGTGATATTTTATTATTTTATTTGAGTGCTTAGCACAACCTGTTTCTGAATCACTCTGTAGATTTCTCAACCTGATATTCACAATAATGTTATACACCAACACTGTTGTACAGGTTTCTTTCTTTTTTTTTTTTTTTCTGGGTCATCTTGACTCTGGAGTTATTGGAGAAGAAGAGGAATCTTAAGTAGGAAATGCCACCCTTAATGTTGGTTCATAGGCAAGTTATTGGGGTACTGGTTAATGATTGATGTGGGTGGTGCCATTCCGGGGCTGGTGGTCCTGGCTCTGAGAAAATAGACTGAGCAGCCAGCGCACAGCACTCCTCCTGGCTTCTGCACCAGTCACTGACTGGAACTCCTCCCTGGCACCCCTTCATGACGTACCACAAGCCATGAGGTGAGATGAATTCTTTCTCCTCGGGCTGCATTTGGTTGTGGTGTTTCATAATAGCAATAGAACGTGAAGCATACACACGAGAAGACGGAGTTCTGAGGCCGAGGGACGTTGAGGTCTACATGGCTAGCAAGTGCGGTGATGTTATTTGAGTGTCTGAGGCTACAGTGTGCACCTGGGCAGGGAGGGGATGGAGAGGCTGCAGTCGGGAATCGTGTTACCATTGCCTTTCTAAATTCTGGATTTATTTTACAAACCACCTAATGGTGGGTTCCTGTGTCTTCCCGAGGCTAAAACAGACCCCCCCTCCATCCCCATAACACAAAGCCTACTGTGTGTCTGGCCATTTCTGGATTTCTCCTCTGCATGGAGTGATTGGGCCTCCCTTGTACCTCACATGCCCCATGAGCTCAACACGGGTGCTTTGAGTCTAAGCCTCAGGCCCAGCTCTTCTCAGAACCCCTCCTCCTTCTCAGCCCGTGGGGGTTGCCCATCAGAAAGAGAAATAGCCAGAGCACTTTAGAAAGCCACATGCTGGGTTCCACTCTGCCTTAGACACTGTCTGGATTCGTTTCCGCCTTCACTCTTGCTTGGGCTAATCACTGCAGCATGGCCTGTATTGGGAAGTCTCTCATTGACATGCTGGCGAGGGTTTGGGGCTTCATCTTCGGCTCGAATGCAGCACCAGGCTTGCCTTGAGAGAGTCTGGAGCCTTTGATGCATGTAGACCATATTGAAACAGGTGCGTTGCTATGGCGAGGACAGTAGTCCTTGCCTGCTATGGGTAACCTTCCCTACCTTCCCGGATCCTGCTTTAAAACACAGCCATGTGGTAGCATTTCATTTTCTTTGGACTGAGGTGTGGTAGACGAATTGGTGAGGACATGGAGATCTAAGTTCTTTTGTGATGATGTCTTAGGGAGGGGGTGATTTGGCTTTCTTAGCATGATGTGGCCCTTGCAGATTGGGCTTCCTAATGATTTATCGAGCGATTATTTTCTGATGGATGGAATGTCTAGTCGGGGTGGTAGGCAGGGGGCCAGGCTTCCTTCTCATTCTCCTCCTTTTTTCCCTGAGCATTTCTATGAATTCATTGGCTTTGATGCCCTGCTTCTCTTACAGTGAAACCAAAGTTTGGGTTGGCACCATGCAGAAGTGATTGTTCTTGGTAGGGTGTTTGCATCGCTGGTAATAGTACCAAGACAACAGCTTGCCTCGCAGAACCCCTGCTCACAAAAGTGCCTTCTTACATGCACTGTGCACGGGACAGGGACACCAATTTTGTCCGCCAAACTCCTGGGTCAACTCAGATGAGACCCATCTACTTGTTCATTTCTGTTTCTTGATGGGACGTGTTTTATGGTAACCCTTCACCAACGCAATCCGCGGTACTGTCCTTCAGTTTTCCACCCACCCTTTCTACCCTGCGCCCCGGGACCCACAATCATATCGTCTCTGTTTTGTTAACCATCAAGTTAATCTGATTCTTTAGTCTTTCACATCTCCAAGCTTGTTTTCTCGCCTTTGGAATGGGGATGATGTTTCATTGCTTGTTTTCGTGGGTGTGGGTAGTTTTGAGTATCAGATGTAAAGAAGTTGGATGGGTGTTGGTGGTGGGCTTCATAGAGCTAGGCCTGAGCAGATAAAAAGTTTCTTTTCCTTTATGGCTTGAGCTGGAACCCAGGGCCATGGACATGCTCAGCCACGGGCCCCGGAACCATTCAATGTGCCCCGGACATAGGGTTCCTGTCTATAATGTCATCGTTTGCCCCCTCCCTACAACCTTCCCTGTTTGATGAATTCCGTGCGTCAGCCTCCACCCAGGGTAGCATTATCTCTGGGGGTAGAGGTAGGGTACCCTGCTGTGTCCTTGGTGTGGGCCTCTGTCAGCATGTCCAACCACAGCCCACTTTCTCTTCCTGAGCTTTTCTGGGGATGATAATGCTTCGGTCCCCTACGATGTGGCTCTGTGGTTGACCTGAGTCCCAGGAAATCTTCCGAGAGCTGATGTGAGCCGTGCCGTTGAGGAGGCGGCATTGTAGGGATGGGACGCTACAGTGCCTTGTGCTGGAGCTGGCCTGCACAGGGACCTGCGGGCAGGCTGCTTGGAGTGGACTTGGACGTTTTTCTGGAGGACACCCTCACAGACTCTCGGCATGTCTGAGCAGCAGCCCTGCTCGCTCCTGGTCCCGTTGCCCAGGCTGGATGAAGTCTCCAGGCAGCTTCTTGTTCAGGCCTGGGCTTCAGAGCTGTGAGGTCTGGAGAGGGGGCAGAGGTGTGGTTGGTGTAGGGCCTGAGTCTCTGCAGGGCATCCCATGCCAAGCTCTGCCCATCTGTCCCCTCAGGTACAGGGGCTGGGCCACCTGGAAAGCAGAGAACCCATGTCAGTAGTGTAGATGCCATTCCTGCGCCTCTGCTTCCCAGCTCTGGGAGGGACATATGCCCTCTGGGAGACACCCAAGCCCGACAAAGGGAGCTTTGTTGGAGGTGGAGGTGAGAATCTGTGGGTGTTGGGATTCCTGGGTTCGAGTTCCAGCCGTCTGCCAATCGCCTGAACACTGGGCGAACATTTCTGGAACAAGAAGCAGTGTGGCCAGCCCATCAAGTCCCTCTGGGCGATAAGATTGCACTTCCTGTGCCAAAGCGTGCAGCTCCCGGGGGGGGGGGAGGAGAGACAGTGCTAGAGTCGGGGGGGGGGGGGGGCTGGGCTTCTGACCCCTAGAGCACCCTGAAGACGACCAGAGTTCAGAGCCACGGGCTCTGCGGTCCTCGAGGGCAGGGCTGTGCTGCTGAGCGCCTCTACTTGCTTTCGTCCTCCTACCCGCTCCTGATTGAGATTGAGCGTATGTTCTTGGCCATCTTGTACAGTGAAGCACAGCTCTGGGGTCGGGCCCGGGACATTCTGGGTCAACACTGTGATGCTCTGGCCATGGGCTGTGTCCTGAGTTGTTGCTCTGTACTTACCCGGCAGTGTTCCTCAGGTGCTCCTGTACCCATGGGTGCCTGGACATTGCCCTACCACACAGTTGTACTCCACCAGAGAACAGACCAGTCAGATCCACAGCGGTGTCTTCGTCTTCCCTTTTGTGATGGTAACAGCTCTATGAAGATATGGAGAGACCAAAAGCCCCCCCTGTTTGAAATGAGTTTTAGTATATTCAGAACTGGGTAGCCATCTAACTGCAGAACACACCCTCCTTCCCCGAAGTCCCTGTGTGTGTGTGAGTGTGTGTGTGTGTGTGTGAGAGAGAGAGAGAGAAAATGTGCATGATGCGTGTGTGTCTTTGTGTTGGTGTCTGTGTATGTGTGTGTGCATGTGTGTCTCTGTATCTATGTGTGTGTGTCTCTGTATGTGTGTATATCTATGTCTGTATGTCTGTGTGTGTGTGTGTGTCTGTGTATGTGTGTGTCTCTGTATGTGTGTGTGTATACATCTCTGTGTGTGTATGTCTGTGTGTGTATGTGTGTGTCTGAGTCTGCCTGTGTGTGTCTGTATGTGTTTGGGTATATGTCTGTGGGTGTCTGTGTGTGTGTCTGTGTGTGTGTGTGTGTGTGTGTGTGCGCGCGTGCGAGTGCGTGTCTATGTCAGGTGAGTGTGCCATGGCGTGCATGTGGAGGTCAGAGGACAACACTGGGTACCCAGTTTTCTCCTACAGTCTTAGCAAAGCTCAGGAATATAGCTGGGGTTGCCAGATCTGCATTTTCTGTCATCAAGTGTCTTTACCCACTAAGCCATAGTGCCAGCCTGGATTTACCTATTGCTGACATTTCTGAGCATTCAGAACCATTGGATGCATGGTCTTTTATGCTTTGTTTCTTTTACTTTGTGTTTGCAAGGCTCATCCATGTGTTGACATTAATAGTGTCTGTTTCTTATGAGGGCCAAATAATCGGTTCCTTATACATTTCTTTTGTCCATTCCCCCACCCATTTGTTCCTTCCTTCGCTCACTCACTCACTCACTCACTCACTCACTCCCTCATCTGATGAATGCCACTGTAAACATTTATGCACAATTTTTCTATGCAAATGTGCTTTTGTATCCCCTGTGTACATCGTTAGGAGCAGAATTGCTGTGTCATGTGATAACCATGCTTAACTTTTTAATCAACTGCCAAACTTTTCGGATGAGTCTGTGATGCCCCAATTGTGTTAGGCAAGACAGTAAAAAGTGACAGAAACAGTAAGAAATTGCTCATTAGGAAAACTCCTCCATTGTTTTACTGAATGGACCCCCTACACACACACACACACACATACACACACACACACACACACACTCACACACATTCCTTTCTCCCAGTATTTTATAATTCCGACTGTAAAATAATTGCCTCGATGCTGTTAGAAAAGGAAAGCCTTATCCTCCTCCCCTGGGGGAGAAGAAAAGACACAGGTGACAGGTGGGGTTGGTTGTGTAGACCAGAAAGAATTTAGCATCATGGAAGACTGTCATAGAAGGAAACCTGGGCTGCTCTCTGTAAGCTGGTGAGGATTCAGGACTTTTCAGGGAATTGGGGAGAACTCATGTCCAGGACTTTTCAGAGAACTGGAAACTCATGTCTGGGATGGGGATGGAGAAGAATCGAATACAGTTGTTTCTCCGGGCGGAGAGCGTGGCTGCCCGTGGCGGTCGTGAGATTCTTGGCTCCTGGCTAGCGTTTGGTGGTTTGTTGCTGTCCTTTGCCTCCACTGTGGCGATGGGAGTCTGCCCTCGTCCCTCAGGCACTTGTGCCACAGGGGAGAAGAAAGAGATGGGGGTGGGGAGACCCCATCGGGCGTGCTGGCGCCTGTGAGGTACCCATGGGATCACCCTGTGCCAGGAAGCTCGGATAGATCCCTTTCATCTGGCTGTTCTGTGAGGCAACACGTCTCCTAAGCCCACCACTGCCTGCATTGGTTCATGCGGGCTTAGAGGTCCGTGGGGACATCCCGTTCCCCAGTCTCTCCTCTTCGTGGTTCTCTCCGTTGGCTTCCAGAGTGCTGATTGAACCTACATCTTTCTCTGCCACCCCACCCCTTGATGTCAGCCCCATGTAGGTCGGGAATGCCTATCATGGCCCTTTCTTCCTTGTCTCGGGACTCCAGAAACATTATTGAGAATAAGCTACCCAATTGTACCCTCAGCTGCCAATGGTGTAGGGTGTAGCTGGGGAGCCCAGGAGTAGCTAATTCTTTGTCCTTTCTACCCCACCCCTTCCTCCTGAATTGGGTAGACTAAATGCTGTCCATGAACTTTGCTTAGAGTCGCTGTGGACTCTAGTCACGGTCCATGCGTGGACGTTAATTAATTATTCTGATCCCCTGTGTTGGGTCCTCTGCAGTCATTCTACCTGTCCCCAAGGGAATTCCCCCAAAGTGAACACTAAATTTCTCCGCACGTGACCTTCTGGTGAGGGAGGCTCTTGCTGGAGCTCTCCATCTGTTCAAGACTTCACAATGCACTCAGTGGCCCCATGGCTTAGCTGTGTGGGCCCATGCAGTTAGGCGGGCGGTCTTCTGGAGACTTAGTGGCTTGCATGGAAGCCCCATCCCCTGATTTGCAGGGAGGCACCTTGTAGCTAGGCATGGGGTCTGAACAAGTCTGCATGCTGCTGACGTCTTTGTGACGAGCTTCCGAGCCCTTGTTCTCATAGGATAGGAGCTTGGCTTCGCCGGGCGCCTCTCTTCCCGGAAGCGCCAGGCACTGCAGATTCTGTCCCAGTTAGCTTTATGGAAGGAACCAAAGCTGCCTGTGAGGAGAAGTCCTTGCCATGGGCCTTGAGTGCAAGCGAATGTGTAGCTGATAGCTGCTCTCTTGGTGTGGAGGGAAAATCCAGTATCCTAAGATTTAGTCACTTGTCACATAAGTAAGGCATGGGTGGGAACCACCTCGGCCGAAGTAGTTCATATTCTAGAATGTTCTAGGGAGCCATGATAGATTTGACCACTTCCGGTTTGTCTGCAAAGACCCTTGTCTGTGTTGTGTGTCATGTGAAAGACACAGGCAGGACGTGAGAGAAGGTACGCTCGGAGTAGGAGACATGGGGTCTACTGCTGGCCTCTGGCTTTGCCTTCTTGAGGCCTGTTTTGTGCATTAAACAAAGAGGCTGGGCATTGTTGCCCTACCTGGGAAGTTCCCTTGAGCACTCTCTGCACAAGTTCAGGAACAACCTCGGGTGGTACCCTGCAGAGTTCGGATGCTCATCGGGACCCTGGATGCTCTTGGACGTCCTGCAATTAGAGTCTGCACAGCTTTGGCGGATGAATGGCCGCCCTCTGGGACTGACTGACACCCCCATGGGAACAGCCTTTCAGATCTGTGGCGACTCTCACTTCCCATTTCGTCCGTTTTCATCCTGTGAGCAGGGCACAGGCCCCTGCTTTTACGTCGAGGAGTGTCACCCACTTAGGTGAGGATAGTGCCTGGAGGTGATGATCGTCACTGCTGGGTCGGGGAGCATTCCCCTGGAGAAGACGGAGAAGCAGCCTTATGGATTGAGTCTGGGGCCTTCGGCAAAGAGCAGTAGAAGCTGTCAGGACTTGGGATGGTGGGACTAAAAGTTTTGTTTCCCGGTGGTGTGAAAAAGTTCCCTTACAACCATTTTGTTTTTAACTCAGGCCAGTGCTCGAGGGGTGACAGACAATGTGTTTGCTCAATGGTAGGCTACCGGAAGCGTTCTGACACACTGCAGGCAGGCAAGGAAGGGCGGCGACGCGTGCCAAGGCGGCCTCTGTATTAAATGCATTTCTGACAGAGTAAGTCGAGGAGCACTTGTCTACCCTTGAGTGACTGGGAGGGCTTGGCACGGTCTGGCCAGTCCCTTCCCATCGAGGTGAGGACTCTTTAGACCCAGAGGAGCAGAGTGACATGCCTGAGGGCCCACGGTTCACCGGCAGCACAGAGTTGAAGAATAGCTCCTAGCAAGTCGCCAGTGCTATTTAGGCTGCCAAGTGGTGTGAGGTTGAGGGCTTTCCTGGACGGTGCTCGCTGCGATGTTTGCTTAGGACGGCCTTGGTAGTGCTGCTGTTGTCTTAGCGCTGGCAAGCCATCATTTGGGCCCAGAGGGGAGGCTGGAAGTCTCATTCTGCTAGAAGGCACAGAACACACAGCATGCTGCATGGATTCCTGGGCTCTGCCCATGCGGCCCGTTGCTGAAGGTTTACCGTGTCGCCTCGGGGTGAACATCCGGGAATGTGGTGTGCTGCATGCTATGTCGCCTCCAGTTCCCCCCACCCGGCTTTCTGCTGTACCCCTGAGCCAGTCTCTGAGGGTGCCTAGGTGTCTTTAACTCCCTGTGAGTTGAGTTTCAGCAGACACGACTAGGGTGTTTTTGGACGGCTCTGGTTCCTCCAGAGCCCCGCCCTGCCCTGAGTGCAGGTACTTGGGTGGGGGACAAGGTGTTTCCTGCATCCTGTGTGTATGGTGGGCATGCTCTCCCTTCTCTGCCTTGCCCTTGGCATGAGCTGGAGGGCAAGCCGGCTCCTGCTACAGACACTCTGAGAACTCCAGGCTCACCTCAGCCTTCGGATAGCTTCTGTGAAAGCTGGGCCTGAAACTTTTATCACCATTGCTTCACAGGTGAAAGATTTTCATTTGGCTGTGCTGGTCCAACAAAGACTATTTTATTTATGTGTTTCCAAGCCCTTAAAAATTCTTTTAGGGCACATCAGTAGGGAGTTAATAGAAGCTCTGAAAGAAGAAAAATGCCTGCAGGGTTAGTAGAACCCCAGCCAGCCAGCTCGGAGCTTGGTGCTGTTAGCTGCCGCGCGCACCATGCTCAGAAGAGGCTGGCTGGCTGGGTCTGGGAACAGCTTCCCCCATCGGAGAGGTTTTAATCATTCAGTGTTTTCTCTTCTGCTTCTTCTTTGGTGGAGGAAAGATGATTTAAGTTTTTCTCTGGGCGTGTTAGCAGCTTCTGGAAAGGACCTGCAGTCTCTCTTCAAATAAAGCTAAAAGGGCTGGAAAGATGACTTAGTTAATAAAAAGTTTTGCTCTGCAAGCATGAGGGCCTGAATTTGGATCCCTGGCACCCACGTAAAAGTCAGGCGTGTAATGTTTGACCTGTGGCCCCTGGTGCTGTGAGCTGTTGGAGAGGACAGTGGCAGATAGGTCCCTGGAGCTCACTGGCTTACCAGTCTAGCTGAAACTGGGAGCTTCAGGTTCAGGGAGAGACCCTGTTTAAAAACTAAGGAGGGGGGCGACAGAGAAAACACCTGGCTCTCACATGCACATCGATGCATGTGCTCCCTCATGTGCCAGTGCACAGACATGAACATGTGCACACACGTGAACTACATGTGCGCATACATATCACACACGCGTGTACACACACACACACACACACACACACACACACACACACACACACACACACACACCACAGCTGTCAGCAACACAGAAGGAAGCTTGGAGAGCCATGCATAGGAAGTGGTTGTGGGATCCTCAGCTGAGGAGAAGGTCACGGTAGAGGACGCCACTCACCCCTAAGATGAGTTTTCATCGTCCTTGACGTGTGAGCGCGAACTGAGAAGTGATTCTGAGCTATTTCTGTTAGTTTGTCCTCTCCCCACAAAGGATTTACTTCTCAGGGGCTCAGGAGGCCGGAGGTCGGTGCTGGCACCCCTGGGCCTCCTTGCTCCATCCATGAAATGGCACGGGGATATCCGCGTGCCAGGAGGAGGCTGAGGGTTTCCTGGGGTGCCGGCTTCCGTGGGCCAGCTCCTGTGTTTAGGGAGGGAACACGGGGCTGAAGGAACTATTGGTTGTGTTTAGCTTCTAATGAGGCCAGTGACAGTCTCCAGGTGGCAGCCCCATGCCCAGCTGCAGATGTTTCCAGCTGTGCTGAGTCCTCCTTCAGTGCCTACCCTGAGGTAGAAGTGCTGGCGGGTGGGGGAGGGGTGCTCGCTTCCTCGCCGTTCCTTGGGGCTGCTGGGTGGAGGCTGTACCATTGGTGCAGGTGATTTGTTCTTCAGGGGGTCTGTCAGCACTTGGTGATGTTTTAGACGGCCAGTCTTGGGGACATGTTGCTGGCATCTGGCGGCCAGAGGCTTGGGGTACGGTTGCTGCTACTCAGCATGGATCCACCACCCATGGACCCAAATGATGGGAGTACAGAGGCTCAAGCAAGCTGTTGAATACCTCAGGCTTTTCAGGGAAAAGGATCTCATCTGCTTTGTTTTATGAAACTGTCTTAGAAAGATGTAGCACAACGCAAGAGGCTGGGGAGATGGCTTGTCAGTAGCGTGTGCTTGCCGTGGTGCAAGCATGAAGGCCCGAGTTAAGGTCCTCAGCACCCACGTTAAACAAAAAAGCTGGCCATGACATCATGTATCTGAAGTCTCAGTGCTGGGGTGAGGGCTGGAGGGGACATAGACAGTAAGGCTTCACGGGAGCTACGGGACTCACTGGCCAGTCACCCTGTGTGGACAAGCATACTTGTACATACATGTGTACATAGCCACAGATATAACACACACACACACACACACACGCACGCACACACACACACACACACACACACACACACACACACACACACACACACGAAAATCCACCTACTTCCTTTATTTATTTGAAGGGCGTGTATTGGAGGAGAAATCTAGAGTTCATTACACTTTCACTTGGTTGTGGTAATTTCTAACAGTTTGATAAGTCTGTTTTGCTAATCTCTAACCCTCATCCCGAGCCTATACTCTTGGTGTGCCTGTGTGCATGCAAACTAGAAGTGTGGATTTCTTATGCACGGAAATTCATTCTTGGATTCTCACTTATGTAATGGGATGCAGAGGCAGGCCTGATTATGTATGGGCACAGTACTTGTGAACAATGTCTCCATTGTACACACACACAGAACAACCCTTTCTTCCACAATGGATGTGCCAGCCAGCCTTGTCCAATAAGGGCCGGTCTCCGTCCACCCCCCTTTTCCCTCCCACCTTTGAGCAAACATTATTTGTTGTGGCCAATGTGTGACCAGGTCTTCATTTGGGGCCTCCTTTGATGTCCTTTCTCTGTAGGGTCTCACCTCTCTGCCCCTAGAGATCCCTTGGCTGCCAAGACATTTGTTTTCAGCCACCCATGTGGTGCCAATTGCGGCTGTTTGGTGATGAGCTCCCCCCCGGCCTCCGCACAGCATGGGGATGCTCCTCTATGGCTGCACTTGAACCCTTGAGCTTCCATTGGGCTCAGGAATGACGATGGTCACTTCCCCTCTTCCTCTCTTGCCCCTCTGACCCCCCTTTCCAGCCAGGACCATTTGTTTGCTCTGTTTTTAGTCTCCTTCCTCCTAACTCACCAGATGCTTCACAGATAAGCAGAGAAGGGAAAGGGGCTCATCTGTCAAGATAACCTATGTTGTTTGGGGTGCTGAGCACAGCAGTGGTCTCTTGTGTCTCTGAGGTCAAGAACTGGGGTTCCCATCAAACAAGTGGGAGAGAGTTTGCACAAGCTCCCTTGGGTACCAAGCGTCAGCACCAGGATTGGACACAGAGCTGGCTGTGCATCCCATGTTTAGATGGCTTTGCCTCTGGTACGGAGAAGTGCCGGCGTGTGGTGTTGGTGACAGGGGCCATGATTCTGCTCCGTCTGAGCAGGCAAACTATCACTCTACCATCCAAGGCTGAAAAGACAAAGCCAAGGCTTTGGTACTGTTGGGATTTTCCAGGCTGGAAACTTAAAATATTGTGTGGAAAGGGGAAGTAGATCACCCAAGACCTGTCGGATGCTGGGTTCTTCATGGATGAGATGGCACCCCACCAGTTTATTGAGGAGACCTTGCTTGAACTTCTGCTCAGAGAAAGGGAGACTCCAAATGAGCAGGGAGAAGCTGGCCGGGTGCTTTGGGTCAGGAGGTGGGAACTGAGGAACTGTGGAAGGGTCTGGTCTCTGGAGACTCCAGATGAGCCACACACTTGCCCCCTTGTCTGCAGGGTGCGCACGCCAGTGTGTGGCTGCATCTGTGCATAGTTGTGCAGTGCTAAGCACAAGTCCTAATCTACTCTCCCTGTAATGCACACCTGATGAAGTTTAACTTACAAATGAAGGTACAGAAACAGGCGGAGAACAACAGTAGCAAAAGAGTAATTACAATAAACTCCTATCATAAACGTTATTTATGTATTAGAGTTTATTCCTGGAATTTTCCATTTACTACGTGCAGACCATGGGTGATCGGGGGTCACCGATACTCCAGAAAGTGGGAAAACACAGATAAGAGGGCACAGCTGTTTATATTTCAGGAGGTTGTGATGGGCTGGCGGTGGGTGTGGAAGCCAGGCTGCACAGCTCTCTGCTTCTCCTTTCCCTGTAGATGTGCAGTCAGAAGATGGCTGAAGGCCCTGGGTCTTTATTCAGATCAAGAGGTTAACAGGGCCATCAGCCAGAGAGAGCAGCCAGCAGCCCTGGAAGAATTCCCTGGTCAGAAGTCCCTCTTCTCTCGGCAAAGCTTCTCTGTCTAGGGCTGGGAAGGCCTGCCTCCTGCCCAGCTGCGACTTACTGTGTGTGCTGACAACAGACACGGGTCTTTCCACGCTGTAGTTGGAGTGCACTGTCAGGAGGGCCTTTGCAAAGTGGAGCTACGTTAGGGTGCTTCCAGGTCTCAGGAGATGTCTTCTGTTTAAAGCTTCTGTTGTCGAGGGAGGAGCTGTTCGAAGGGAGGGGTGGAGGCGGGGTGGGTGTGGACAGAGGGTGTCTTTGATGATTCTTCAGACACACTTCCTGGTCCCTGGAGGTTGTTGAGTCAACTGTGTGTGGATGAGTGGGTAGATGGGTGAGTGGGTGATGAATGGGTAGGTGCTGGGTGAACAGATGGATGGGTGGGTGGAAAGATGAGTGGGTAGATGGTGTGCAAGGATCTTAGTGTTTAAGCTGGCCTGACCCTGCTATTCAGTTTGTCTGGTGGTGCATCATGAAGTTGCCAGGGGTGCGACCCTTTCTCCATCCCAACAGTCGTCATGGTGTGAGTTCTGGTGCCTGCGGTTTCGGGGGCAAAGGCAGGTTCTTGGGGTGCGCCAGAGGTGAGCCTATTGCTGTTCCCAGCCATAAGGTCACTGGTAGGCATAGCGTCTCTCTACTTTTTAATTCTCGCACAGTGGATGAGAGCTTAGACTGGCTGTATTTTACTTCTTCCTCCTGTGTTCACATAGGCGTGGCCCTCAGGGGCTCCGCTCCGTCCTTTGGAACCTCCAGCTCCCAGGCGACCCAGCAGAGCAGAGCACTGTTTCGGGAGTGCAATCTCTGTCCCTCCTGCCCTCCCTGTCTCTGGGAATGCACAAGGCTTTGACATGGATTTGCCATGCTTGTCCTAAGAGTTCCTGGAGGGTTGGGGAAGGGTTGTCTATGGCTGGGGACTCCTCCGTTTAGCTGGTTCCCTCAGGCCTGGGGGCCTCATATCATTGTGCAAATACCAAATGTAGCTGTCCAAGAATAATGGCCAAGCCTGATGCAGGCTGTCCTCAGAGGCTGAAGGAGGAGGAGGGCTCAATAGGATATGGCTGGGCCCAGACAGGAGGGGAGGAAGCAGGTTCTACTGGTGTCCTGGAGGAAGAGATTTGCAGAGAATGAGGATAAATTTGGCCCTCAGGGCTTGATTCCTTTGAGAGACTTTTATTGTAAGAAAATGGAACCCGGGAGGGAGGCAGCCCCGGGGAAACAGCACACTCTGTCCATAACGAGAGTCGAGAGTCGCCCCACAAGAATTTCTCCATTTTATCCCTTTAGCCAAATTTCTGTTTCCAAAAGTGGAAAGCGGCCAGAGATAGCCTTGTTTTGTTTGCTCAGTTGAAACCTTGGGTTTTGTGTTTCCAGCCCATTCTCCAGGGTGTCGACAGGCAGAGCCTGGGGTGGGGCACTTTGGGCTCCTCTGGAGCCCGCTCTGCGCAGTTGAATGTCAGGAGCAGACACCGAACAAAATGCCAAAGACTGAGCACCCACCTCCCCATCCCTGTGCTCACCGGGCTGGCTTCAGCGTGCGCAGGCAGGCCTCTGTCTACACCCACCCCGGTCTGGATGAAGGACCGCTCTAGCGCTTTCTTAGGGGAGGCCCATCACCACAGCCTGGTTTCTCTGTCTGAGCCTTCCTCCAAAGCGTAGGCTGCTGGCGTGTGAGGTGTTTCTTTGTGTATAACCCTGTTGTAGCTTATCGACAGAATCCTAGAGTCTAAAGCGCCTAGTCTGCCTCATGGCTGGAAACTCTGTGCGGCCTCTGCCCACCCTTGGCCACACCTCCCTGTTGCTGGGCTGGGCCCCTGAGCGTGCTGACATCAGGGCTTCCCTGCCCGCTTCCTTCCCACCCTAGATGCATTACAGCCCCAGAAGGAAGGAAAGGGACTCCATTATTCCCCAACGAAGCTTGAGGCCCCGGCTGTGCGATCTTAAACTTCTAAACTCCCATTCTTTTTCTTCTGTGTGTGACCTGCTCTGATTACTCAGTCACGCTTTCCCCTGGGCGCTGAGGACCGGCAGACATCCAGTTCCCCAGTCCCTCCAGATTTCTTGGGTGATGGGTGAATTAAAGGCCCCTTTGGAGCAGGGTTTGCCTCTTGGAGTAGGGGTGTGTTGTGAGAAGGAATGACATCTGGAAAGACTGATTCCTTCTTGGGGGGGCATTGTGAGCTCCAAGAACCCACAATATATGTCCCTGATGTGTCTGTCACGCGTGACCTCATTCCCTCCCTGGCCTTGTTCTGTGAGCTGCCCGCCCGCCCCAGGCCTCTCAGGAGCTGGTTCCCTCTCCTGCCTGCTCTTCCTTTGGCCAGGATTTTAACATATATCAGAGGCTGCTAGGCTAAGAGCTTGGGACTTCCCCTCACCACACTCAAAGCCTTTGATCTCTTGCTTTGGAGGTAACATCAAAAGGAAGGCTGAGGAAGACAGCCAGGCTGTGAAGTTCAACGTTCAAGTTAATAGCTTGACTGGAGGTTGTGCATGGCGTGGCGACAGCATCACCAGGGCTGCAGTAAACAGCCATTCCACCTTGGTTTCCTGGAAGTGCACTTAGCATTCACAATGGGCTTCATTTACATCCGCAACAAATCCCGGCTGATTTCCCTCTTCCGTCTCCTCAGAAATGTGAAGCTAGGGAGAAGGGTGTGCAGGATGGGGAATGGGGGTCTTTAGTGTCCAAAGATGAGCCTGGTGAGGAGAGGGCTCCCCATGTGATCTGCACCCTTGAAACACCCCCAGCCTCACTCTGAGGGTTGCTGTCTGCCTACTTTTCTGATTCTGCAACTCATCACCTGCCCCCATTTAAGTGGATGCTTCTAAATTCTGGTGGGATCCAAAGCCCAGCTGAGCAGGCAGCTTGGCTTCTGGCTGGGGCCTTGGACCTGAAAACTAGGAAGTGAGTTATAACAGTGAAAGCCACACCTCCAACTGCATGGCCTGGTCTCAGGGGAGTCTTGATGGCACTCATCTAGAGTTTGTTTACTTCAGTGAGGTCATTAATCTTTGCCTTACGCTTTCCTCCAAAGCCAAGTTCGGGCGGTTTTCAAACACATTTTTCTCTGACATTATTTGGTGTACAATGCACATCTGGACATGGTCATCCTTGTTACACCTGCCATGGGTACCTTTCTGGGATGTATCCAGAATGCCCGTAGATAACTATCCCCACCACTGCCCTTTGCTCTAGCCCTCCTGGACTCACCTGTCTCTCTCTGATGTCCTGCAGCCTCCTCCTCCTGCAGGCTCTTCAATATGACGTCATCACCGTGGGCCAGAATTCCCACTAGAATTCTTTAGTATCTCTCCTCTTGGGAACTCTGCACTGCTAGCATTTGATGTATCCACACATTTGATTCATTTAGCTCAGCCTTGCCTTTTGGGAAACTACAGGCTTGGTGAGCTTTTGTTTTCTTTTTCCTACCGTGCATCCAATCTGAAAACAGGCTTGGTGGCAGCGCACACGCGGAAACCACTTTTCTTTGACCTCTTTGGTCACACTTGGGTGTGCCTCGCATGGCAGTGCTTGTCCTTCCGTCCTGAGGCTGGACTGCCAGGCCAGGTGCCGTGCTGAATGCAGACTTCCACCCTGAGGCGGACATCTCCGTGTACAATGATGAGGACTGACTCCCGATGCAGTGGCCTCTGTCCGGTCCCTTCTTTCTACTACTCTCCACATGTGCTTGACAGTCCCCCTCCTTTCCCACTAGCCCGGGAAGGCTATGCTCTCTCTGGGTTATGTTCTGTAAGGCCCTGCAAATCCCTCCCACCCCTTTATCACAAGTGAGTCCTGCAATGCCTTTGGCCCTGCAGACCCAGCTGTGTTAATTCTACACATCCATGCATCACCTCGTGGGAAAGACAGCTCCTGCAATCAGCAGACCAGGACTCGTAGGGACTCATTAGGAAACACTAGATGCCAACCTCTAGGGAGGGGTTCTCTTAAGCTCTGGGGACACATCCTGGGCAGTGAGGGATGGTCCCTGAGAGTGGCTTCCCGGGACGTACTGCTGCCCTCCCAGGCCAGCCAGTGCCCACGTGACTTTGCTGGCAGGGTCTTCATTTTTGTCTGTGTTTAAAGCTGTAAAGGGCCATTGTCAAGTTTGTTTTGCTTCTCAGTTCATGTCCCTTAGAGGATGGTAAATTAAAGATAGCATTCCTGGACGGATCCTTTCATACATTTAAGAAAGCCTGTTGCGTCTCCCTGGGGGATCCTTGAGGGAGAGATGAAAGCTTTTCCAGCCTGCTCTGGAGCACGGCCTATTCTTCTTTTAGGTAATTAAGGAGCCTGTAAAAGATGAGGCACGAGTCCATTTACCTTTCACTTGGGGGTGCTGGGTCTTCCACTAGGTGGCTATGACCATATCCTGTGTATCACACCCACAGGCCATAGTGACTACATTTTCATGGTTTTCTTTCTGGTTGGCTGATACCTACCATAGGGGTTTGGAGGATGGTGTTTGGGGGACTTTCTGGCAGGTTCTATAGGAGCTGGCTTTTGTGATTGTTCTTTGATGCCATTTTCTGGGAAAGGGCTGTGTGAAAGCCCAGTGTCTTTATAGTCCCTTGTAGCTCTAACTCATGGCGCCTTCCCTCCGCCGAGTTACAACCAGGGTTTCCTCAACTTTCAGAACATCGCAATCACCTGGAGAGGTTTTTCCCTGTTTACTTTTGTAGTTACGTATGTGGTGTGTGTGTATGTGCGCGCGCGCGCGTGTGTTTGGCATGCAAGTGAGGGTCAAAGGATAGCTTGTGTGCCTCTGTGTGTGTGTGTGCGCGCACACGCGCATGTGTGTGTGTGTGTGCGTGTGCGTGCGTGTGTGTATGTGTGTGTGCGCGTGTGCATGCGCGTGTGCGTGCTTGCACATGTGTGTGTGTGCACGCGTGTGTGTGCGTGTGTGCGCGTGTGTGCGTGTGTGTGCGCGTGTGTGCGTGTGTGTGCACGCGTGTGTGTATGCATGTGTGTGTGTGCGCGCATGTGTTTGGCATGCAAGTGAGGGTCAAAGGATAGCTTGTGTGCCTGTGTGTGTGTGTGTGCGTGTGTGTATGTGCGTGTGTGCACGTGCGCGTGTGCATGTGTGTGTGTGCGTGTGCATGTGTGTGTGTGTGTGTGTGTGTGTGTGTTTGGCATGCAAGTGGAGGTCGAAGGATAGCTTGGGTGTGTTAGTTCCCTCCTTCTACCATGTGATCCCTGGGAATCAAACTCAGGTAATGTGTTGCATGGTGAGCCATCTCGCCTGCCCCTGGGGAATATTTTGTTTTCAGTGTCTGTGTCTGTGCCTGTGTCTGTGCCTGTGCCTGTGTCTGTGCCTGTGCCTGTGCCTGTGTCTGTGTCTGTGTCTGTGTCTGTGTCTGTGCCTGTGCCTGTGCCTGTGCCTGTGTCTGTGCCCTGTGTGTGAATGTGTTCATGAGTGTAGATGCCCCTGGAGGCCAGACTGTAAGTGATGCAACTGAAGCTAAGAGGAGGCTAAGGCCCAGGTCATGGAGTCGGTCAGCAGTAGAAGTAGCTTTGCATGTGGTCTTCCCTCCTATAGGCCCTCCCACTGCCTGTCCCGAGGAAACCAGCTTTGGCTGATACTTGATGATTAAGGCCCTGGAGGGTAGGGTGGGAATCTTTGTTCTTGAGAGACTAGAAACAATGTGATACCTGAACTTGGCGGTAACTAGTAACTTTCTGACTGTGCAGAAGAGAGGCGTTGGCAAAGGTTTGTCACTCTGGGAGGGGCCAGAGGAATGTCCTGAGTGTGCAAGGGCCGTCTGGGCATCTCTCACAGGTGTCTCTGCTTCTGTGTACTGCCTAACCCCTGTGCTTCCCCAGCTCTGGGGCGCTGGCCCCTCCTGGGAAACCTGTATTTCCCTTACACGTATGCAGTTACTGCTATTGCACCATCATTGTGAGGGTTTTGTCTGTGGTCCCCAAACTTTGCTGCCCATTAGAATGGGCTAGTGTCTAGGTAGCACCTAGTCCCATTAAGTCAGACTGTTCAGGGAGAAGAATCCAGGCAGATGCGGGGTCCCTTGGGGATTCTATCAGGCTGGACCTTTCGGGAAATACTGCTTTCAGAGAGTGGGGTAGGCCTGGCTAGTGGAGTTTTCACCAAAAGGTGGGAGCCAGACTGTAGCCGGGCCTGGGAAGCATCGCACACTTTCTTCATTTGTCGAGCAGTATTTCTGAGTTGCTTGCGGTGGGCAGGGGCTGGTCTGGGGTGGGTGGGGGTCAGGGATCCCGCAGTGTGCTGCTGGGATGATGGTCTGAACTTGGGTGAAGGCAGTGGGAAAGGAAGAAAGGCTAGATAGAGAGCTAAGAGCAGAGGCATTTTAGGAAGGAGATATGAGCTTTGGAATTACAGGTAATTTCGTCAGGGCCCAAACTGAAACCTCTCTTCTCTATGATAAAAGGGCTTGCAGGGTGCTGAGCCAGCAGAGGGGCCATTAACTGGTAGCTGGCTCTTCCAGAAGCCCTGTCATTTACATACAGGCACCTGCCTGGCTTAGCTGTTCGTTTTTTGCACTTCGTTAAGGATCTATCTAGGGAATATTTGCTTTGTGTATTTTGGGGTTAGCTTAAGTGCTTGATGGGGACAAAAATATTTCTTTTTCATAAAACACTGCCCTTCATGTCACCTTGTTCACGATTTTGGACTAATCTGTGCGAAGCAGCGTTCGGAAGCTCCCTGTGTTCAGGTGTTCAGGTCCCCACCAACCCTGATTTCCATGCTTTGCTGAAATTCGGGGGCTAAGACCAGTTCTCTCTGCATATGAGAAGGGATGTATGTGTGCCTCACCCAAGGGATGGTCCCCTCGGAGCGCGGTCTGTCGGTGGCAGTTTGGCAGACAGGGTGTGACTCATTTCTGGGTGGATTTCAGCTGAAATGGATGGTGGTGCTCACATCAAGTGTGGGTTGTCCTCACTGTGTCTTTCCCTCCCAATGCTGTGTGGCCCCATGGCTGTAAATCCCCCAGGCTTGGGTATAGCAAGGGACTCCTCCGTCCAGGATGTGTCTGTCCTTCACAGGGATTGCATTATGAATGTTTCTTTGCCTGGGACTAGATTTACGCTGTCTGGTGGTAATTTTGCAAGGTTTCATTTTTAAGACCAAAGGTGCTTTTAGAATGGAAGTCTACACTGTGTGTGAGTGTGTGTGAGCGTGTGTGTATGTGTGTGTGTGAGCGTGTGTGTATGTGTGTGTGTGAGTGTGTGTGTGAGAGCGTGTGTGTATGTGTGTGTGTGAGTGTGTGAGCATGTGTGTGTGTGTATGTGTGTGAGCGTGTGTGAATGTGTGTGTGTATGCGTGAGAGTGTGAGTGTGTGAGTGTGTGTGTGAGTGTGTGTATATCTGTGTGTCTGTGTGTGCGCGTGCGTGTGTGTATGTGTGTGTGTAAGTATGTGTGTGTGAGTATGTGTGTGTGTGTCTGTGTGTATCTGTGTGTGTGAGTGTGTGTGAATGTGTGTGTGTGCGCGTGCGTGTGTGTATGTGTGTGTGTAAGTATGTGTGTGTGAGTGTGTGTGTTAGTGTGTGTGTGTCTGTGTGTGTGTGTGTGTGTGTGTTGATGGTATCAATGACAGAGTCCAGAAATGCCAGTTCTAAGCCTCAGCCCTAAGTGATTAGTCCGCCCCTCCCTCAGCCTTGGGATCCCTGGATGTTAGCAATCCCAAGGGTTATTTTATTTTGCCTTCCTCCCCAGACTTCACTCTGTCATTCCTTTCCCTCTTCTGTCTGTCTCGCAGGATTCTGCGAGCAATAATTAGCTAATGTTTTCAGAGCACTTTGAAATCGTCAGATGAAAGGCATCAGAGAGCACAAAGTATTATTATTTATTATTAGCCGGAACCAGGACAGGAGAGGGAGCATGAGGCCTGGCACCGTCTTTGGGCTCCGCTGGTCTTTTCTGCACGATGAGCTTCCTTTATTAAAAATCCAAAGTGAAGAGAGTGAGAGGGCTGGGGACCAGGGGGGTGCCGTGTGCCCATGACAGAGCATGTGTCACCAGGTGGTGATGGGCTGGGCTTGGGTGGGGTTTGCTGATGGCTCTGCTTGTCTGATGGGGGCACATTCATGAACATCAGTGCCAAGCTACGTCATGCTTTGTACATTTGCTTCTGTTTTACTTTATAATAAACTTAATGATACCCAAGGAATGTGTTTCCTGGGGAATTAAGAGTGAACCTGGGTCCCAAGGGCAGGGATAACTTGTTCTCCTCTGGTAGGGCGGGGTGTTCTGCTCTGTTTGTGTAGGGATCAGGGATGGGTCTACAGTGCAGATCTGTGTGAGATCGTGGGCATGCAGATCGTGGCATGCCCAGGCAGGCGCCCTGGGCTCAGGCAGGGCTAGGAGGCACAGTCAGGGGTCTGTGGCTTCTTCTCCCTTCCATCTTGGTGTTACCACGCTCATCGGATGGTGTGCCCTAAGGCCACTGTCTCCTACCTGGGCTCCAGCACGACCCCGCAGCTTGTGCTTCCTGTTAGCTCTTTGGGTGGGATGTGTGCCGCTCCCTGCCAGGCTCAGGAGCCAAGAGGACTGAACAGGGCTTTAGCTCACTTTGCAGAGCCCCCGTGAGAGATTTCTGAAGCAGCCCTTTCTCATCCCACGCCCAACACGTGGCCCTTTCATTCTTCATCCCTTCTGCACGTGAACTAGCCAGGGACACTCAAGTCCTGTCTGCTGTGAAGCCAAGACAGCATCCTGAATGAGTGCTCATGGTTAGCTGGGCTTTGTGCCTATGCCACTCCCAAACTGGGAGAGATGTGAGCCCCACTGGTGGGGCGTGATATCCAGGCAGGACCTGAGCTGCTTTGGTGAAGGGGCACTCTGAAAGTGGTATAAATAGGCATTATCCCACGCCACCCAGAAGCAAACAGGAATGGCTCAGCCGTGGAGCCGGTGCTGGACATCCTTGTTTCCCTGTGGTGTCTTCTTTGTGAGACTCTACGGTGACCGAGATAGGTAGAGGGTGAAGTCCTCACAAGGACCCTGCTCTCTCTGGCTGGGGCCTGGCTGAGACATTGCCAGGGGCCGGGGCCGGCTTCTCTTCCAGCTGGACGGTTGAGTTGATCAAGGGGAAGTCTGTTCTCCTAGAGAGTCTTTCTCATCACTGCAGGCTTTCTTCTCCATGTTCAATGTCCTCCTTGATGGACAGGTGTCTTGTAGGTCGTCTCCAAAGAAGAAACGTACTCATGGATGTCCAAGCATTCTTGCCTTGGTCAGATTTCTCAGTAAAATGGCAAACATACTATTTACTAATGAATCTCATGGCTGGGTCTTTTGATTAGAGCTTATAGTCTTCTTACAGAAGTGGTGAAAATGGAGTTTTGTTTATATTTATTTTAGAGATGATTAAAGCTGAGGACCGGAGAGCTTAAAGTGTGGTCTTCAGAACGTGTTTCTTTGCTAACAAAGACCAGTGTGTTTGAGGGCCTGAGAGAGCACAGTAAGTTGATGTTCAGTTAGCCAACACAACCTTCTGAGGTGCCCACTGCAGACTCACCCGTGCAGGTGACAGGTACATTTACGTCATCTGAGGTTGGGAAACTATATGAGCTCTGTACAGAGTTTGACCAGTGTCTGACACGTAGAAGGCGTGCTTTGTGGAAGCAAGTGCTGTCCTGGGTGGCTACTGAGTCTCTGGTCTCTTGAGCATAGGACTCCTCTGAGGTAGCTTAATGGACCCATTGGGCTTTTTTGGCAAAAATTTAATGCCATTGTTCTTGGTAACCCCTGTTACCTCTTACATCCTCTACAAGTATATGTTTTCTGAAATTAAAATGTTACACACACCCTTCTCAAGCAGACAAGGCTAGCCTTGAACTCCTGACCCCCCCCTTGCTTCCTGTGCTGGGGTTACAGGTATGCCACCATGCCTGTGACAGTTAGGTGTCAACATAATATCTTAGAAGCATTGAAGAAGCCAGCCAGAGTGCAGTGTCAAATAGTGGCACTTTTCCTTTTAAAGTGGTAAACAGGTAAGTACTTTGCCTATATTGATTTTCAGGTGTGGACGCTGTCACATGGGCAGCCCAACAAATTTTCCTGTGGATTTCAGCCATGCCTGGCACCTGTTCCACAACAAAAAGCAAACCATAGGCTGATTCACTTGATGTGTTAACTGTGGAGGGCCATTTTGTTACAGACAGGCCAGAGCCCCTTGTCAGTTTCTTTATTGAAGAACTTTGAGCTGGTGGTATGCAGAAATGTCACCTTTGGCCTTCTTTAAAAACAGGAATGGTAGCTGGTGAGTAGATGGTTGGCGCTTAAAATATTGGGAGAGCTGTGGCCCGACGGTGATGTTTTAGAAGTTGGTATGTACGCTGTGTTGTTCTCATTAACGAGTCGTTGGAGCCTGAAGATAATGAGGTCAGCGAGGGCAAATGTGTCACCCTGCCGTTCACCTTAGCATCGGTGTCACCTGCCATTAAGACCCAAGGACATCTCTGATTGACGGCTGGGGTAGAATGGGAGGCAGTGGCAGTGGCCTTTGTGCTAAGGGGCACACGGCTGACTAGAAGGCCATAGGCGCCATCTTGGAGGCCACAGCAAACCTCCCTGCCCGTCATGGGTGTGTGTGACTCTGCTTCAGGCTGTGGGGTTACCTTCCTGCTCGGAAGTGTGCCTGTAGCTCAGCGCTCCCTTTATATCCACGTCAAGCCCCCCTTCTCCATGCCCCATCCCCGCCTCAGGCTGGAGGAGAAGACTGGCTTTACCTGAAGGAGCATGCTTTGCCACCAAGGCGATGGCAGCAGACTGCAGAGCTACAGGTGGGGACAGGTGCGCTCCTCACTCGTGACAGACTGACTTTTAGGGCACACCCGGTCCACGTTGTTTCCCGTAGTCTCGGCTCTTTTGGGTTTTTCCCTCTAGGGTTGTATGATCATTACCTGTTTCATGGATGTGGTGGCCAAGATTTTTCTGGTGGGGAAGGCATGTAGCATAGAGAAGCGAAGCCACCCTGAATGAATGCCGAGGCGCTGTCACAAGCTGCCTCTGAGTGAGGGGAAATTATTTTGTGGTAACTGAGGGTCAAGGAGACTGAGTATTTGTGCACCTCTATATAGCAAGTTGGGTGAGAGCTGGGATTGGCCTTGCAGGTCACCTGGCCCTCAGGCTCTGGGATGAATACACATTTGTTCAGTATCCAGTGGGGCTTAAAGAGATGGCCCATGCCTTCACAGGGTCCCAGCGAGGGGCGTATGAATCTGCCCTTAGAACTTTCCTGGCCAGTCCCAAGGCATTGGGTTAGTTGAGCTGCCTTCCACCTGTTTCTGGAATGTTCACTGGGAGGGGGTGGGGACAGGGGAGTGGGGGGGTGGGGGGGATGGATGGGAAGTATATCCCAGGGTGCTTTACAGTGAGACTGCAGATGTCCCAATCCGTCCACCTTACTGTTTTGCATTTTCCTAACGCTCAGTTTCTCTTTTGGTTTCTGCCTCTTAGAAAATAAACCCAACCCTTCCCTCCCTCCTCTTCCCTTCCCCTTTCTACTCGAATCTTCAGTTTCTCCTCTTACCTTTCTTCTGACAGAGTCTCCATGTGAACCCAGGCTCACAGAACCCCAGGCCCTTCTGCTTTAGCGTCCTGAGTGCTGGGGTCATAGGACACATGCCACCACAGCCAGCTCCCTAGGGAATAAATTTCAGATGGCACACTGCCCTGTTGGACAGCAAGAGGAACTAGAAGATCTTATTGACACTGTTGCTCAACTCATCAAATGTAGCAAATGTCAACCCCTCATGGCAGCTGCGTCCTGAGAGAGCTGGTGTTTCTGGAGCCCTGGCCATGTGGTGACTGACAGTTTTTATCTACCTCGGGGAACCGAGGCGCAGGAGTTTAGGCATTCTTTTAGAAAGTTGCTGGCTGAGAGTCACACCGGATCCTCTGCTTCCCCTCTGTAAGCCACACTTTGAGCTACAGCCCCACACGGGTTCATTCTGGGCTTTTCCCCCTGTCCCTTGGTTGGATTTTGCATTTCCCGTGCTTGACGACCGTGGCCGGTATAGAAGAAATCCACGCCAGGCTTTGGATTGGAAGGGGCTGGAAGTCTGTTATACGCTGAGTTTAAATAGTTGACCCTCGTTTTTGTGCCTTAAGGTGTCAAGTCAGGGTACCCCACGATTTTCTGAATTTCTCTTCCCCAATAGTGTACCCTCTTTTAGACATTTTTTTCTAGCAGATTGGGCTTTAAATCGTATTGATATCTTGGAGGAAAGAAGGAGAGAGAAGCAGGAACTGAGGCCTGGGAGCAGGTTTCCTTGCAAGCTTTCTTTCCTCATTTTTGCTGTGTGCACATTGCAGAACGTCTCCTGGTTGATGAGCTGGCGTGGCTTCTGCATGGCTTCAGCAGCTGCTGCTCTGTTGAACCCAATGAATTACAAAGCCCCAGTCTGTGAGCCAGCTTGTGCCCCCAAGTGCCTGCGTGTTCCCTGTGTACCTGCCCTGTGCAAGCGTGTGGACCTCAGTCAGAATGCAGCCTGCTTAATCAGAGGTTCCTTCGGGTGGATGAACGAATGTGGTGTGGGGCTGGATGAGCTGCAGACTAGTAGCTACAATGTATTTGATACTTGATTTTTTTTTAACCTAGGGAAGTGTTCTGTCCCCTTGGAGCGTTGTGCATTGTATCTGTCTGGTACTTACTGCTTAGGTGATTTAGCATCTTGCAGTGACTCAAGGGATTTTCAGATGATGCTGATTATATTAATTGAAATATAATAGCGAGCTAATAATATAATAGCTGGCATTTATGAAGCACTCACCAGGCACCAGAGCCCCAGCCAACCCTTTGATTTTTATACCATCCCCACGAGATGGCTGCTTGTTTGTGTTCTCATTTTACTGACAAGGAAATCTCTGCTTACCTGCCTTTAGATGGTCACCTTCAGTGTCCTTTCGTAAAGAATCTAGCCTTTTTGAATGGCATGTGTTAGATTAGCTTCTCAATCCGTGTTTTTGCTGAGTGGATGGAGTTGAACAACTTGGATTGAACCTGTCTCTGAGAGTTTGCAAGTCCCTGGGCTCATTCATGTGTCTTAGTTACTGCTCCTAACAGCGGGCCCAATTAATCCAGTTGCAGAAGGTATGGAGGGCTCAGTGGTGGCAGGGGCTGGGCACCCGGGGGGTCCATGGTGCATTGTCGGTCAGCAGGATTTGCTGAGGCAGCACTTGTCTTTGCTGATGTCAGTGTGACACTCTCCGTGCTTGTGGGTCTGCAGGAAGTTGCTCTAGAGGTCTTGTGGGTTGGGTGATGCTAACTCACTTGTACCCCAGCAGGCACCAGGCTGTGCTTGCCAGTTCTACAGCTGGGACCTCATTAAACTGAGTGGGGCTGCCTCCACTCAGGTGACTGGGGGGGCTTTAGATAGTTGGTCTCAAGGCCAAGCCCATATCTGAGCAGAGAGAGAGAGAGAGAGAGAGAGAGAGAGAGAGAGAGAGAGAGAGAGAGAGAGAGGGTAGGGTCTATTTGAGTCACCCGAGGGATGATTGCTGACCTGCCCATCTGCACGTGGGCAAGAGTGTTGGATCGAGAGCTAGCTGGATAATCCGGTGCACAACCCGGGCGGCCTGACATGTGGCCACATTCTGTGTGTGCGTATCAAATGGATGGAGAGTGTGTAATCATGACCGTACATGTGTAAACCTAGCTCATGCGCCATGGCTTGGCTGCTCTTCCCTGAAGAGTAGTACCCTGTGAGGGAGGGCTGTTACCACCCCATTATTATTTCCATGTTACAGGCTAGGGTCCAGACGCGGGCAGAAGTGAAGCCATTTATCTGTCTAGGGCCTCGGAAGTGCACACCCCAGGTTTCCACTGAGCCCGCCATACCTCTGAGCCTGTATGGGCCACCATTCTGCTGTGTCACACAGGGCAGAATTATGGGAGCACCCCCTGGCCCCCATCTTACAGTGCAGGGGGTGGGACCAGGGTCTCATGCAGGCTAAACAAACCCTCTACCACTGCCGTGAAGCTCCCGCTCTAGAGAAGTTTTAAGTTGTATATTTTACTCAGCCTGTTCTTTCTAGAACTTTTTATTAGTCAACTTCATGACAGAGAATGGGGTGCATGTGTAGGGGGCTGGGGGATGTTGGCGGTTTGAGCTGGAATAGAGAGCCCAGGAGCCATGTCGTGTGGTTAAAAGGATAGATGTTAGGCCACCCTCTTTGTCCCGAGTCCCTCTCTCTTTGCTGGGTTCCTAGGAGTTCTGGAAGTGCGTGGTGCCAGGTTCCACAGTCGTGGCTGGTTGGGATCACAAATAAACCAAAGCCTGGCAAAGTCTCAAGCTATAACTAGTGAAAAGCAGGACGGAAGAGGAACCCGTGTTGGTGCTGTTGGACTTGAGTCCGAATGTCTGGAGGACACACCGGCCAGCAAAGGGTTAACGTCATGTGGTTAGTTAGTTAGTTAGTTAGTTAGTTAGTTAGTTAGTTAGTTAGAGAAAAAGTTGGTCTAAAGAGGCTGTTTGTCCCCAGGAGCGGAGAGTGGCCACACATGAAAGGCAAAGCTGGAACTGTGGACCATGTTCCGAGTGCTGGCTCCACTCCATCTTCAGCTGGGGTTTTCCTCAGGGGGAAGCAGGCATGGGATGTGTGTTCCTTGTTGATCACGTGTCGAGAAGCTTGCTGTCAGCCATGTGCTGCCCCCTCTTTGAAGTCACACTTATGGCAGCTCCTGCCATCCTTATCTCTGTATCGCCAGCTTTGATTGTGAGGTCCATTGTTCTGCCCTTTGCCCCTCACCATATACAGCCTGGCTGTGTATACAATTAAAAAATCCTGAACAACCCTGCGTGTCTGAAGTGCCCGGAATCGCCCGGTGTTTCGGAGGCAACTTGGAAGTGAGCAGAATTGTATTTCCTATCCCCAATGAGCTTATTGTGCTAGAAATATCTCCCGCTGGTATATGAAGCCACAGAGCCCAGGGCATTTCTGACTGCAGCCTGCAACCCTGTCCCTTCCTCTGCCCCTTTACCCCATTAAGCCTGCCCCCCCCCCCCGCTCTGTCGCTCCCGGGGCATAGCCCTGCTTTCTAGGCATAGGATGTTAGCCTGTACGGAGCAGCTGGGTGGGGGCTCGGAAGGGCTTAGGGGTGATCGGAATCAGGCAGATTGAAGTGTTGGCAGAGACAACCATCGTGAGTGGTGTCTGGGGACAGAAAGCCAGCCTTCATCCTTGACTGTGCCTGCTGGACAATTGAGACATTCAGTTTACGCCTGAGAGCAGAGTGGGCCAGGATGGCCTGGTTGACCCGGTAGACCTCCCAGATGAAGTAGGCAGGAGAAGCAAACAGAGCTGGGGATTACCAACCAGGGGAACAACCGGGCAGAGTCCTGGGAGAGAATGTTTATTTCCTTGCTCTCTAGGAGGGATTTGGAAAGAGCAGTAATCCTGGGTTAGGAGTAATTTGTTACAGCAAGATGATACTTGAGTGACAGGCGGCTCTGGCTGAGGCAGCAGAGATGAGCAGGCAGGGGGGTCGGGGGCCTGCCGAAGGTCAGACATCTCTACCAGGACCTGGGGCTTTCTCTTCCCAGTGCGGAATTAACCAGAGGCGCTGCTGACCCAAGGCTCCCCGTGTAGGGTACAAGCCTGTCACAGCTGGAGCCCGACAATAAAAGTTTGGAAGGGGAGACCTCCTTGGAGCCACTGGCCCCTTTCAGACGTGACAAGGGGAAGAAAGGAAAGCATTTAGGGGTTGCGATTTCAGCTGGAGTGGAAGCTGGGGTCTGGTTCCCACTGCCCTCCCCCTACTGCCAGTTTGGGGCTCTGTTCTGGCATTGGGGGGTGGGGGAGAGACTCTGCTTGGAAAAGAACCCTTGAGTGCCCCAAGAAAGGAATTAAGAAATGTTTTTACTAAAAAGCAAAACAACAAACCACAAAAACCCCAGAAGCAACTGAATGGCTTAAAAATTAAAACTAGACTCTCCTCGGAAGAGCAAGACCCCATCGCTCCCTCCCTCCCCCTCAGGCCACTTGTCTCCGTGAGAGACCTGTAGTTTTAAATCCCGTGGACAGCAGAAGGAAAACGCAAATCTACGTATTATCTGTCCCTTCATTGTTTTTATTTTCTAATTTGTACATGGGTCGGCTGACTGGGTGCTCACTTGTCATGGGGCGTGTGTACAGGTCAGAGGACACTGGCAGGAGTCCGTCTCTCTGCTGTGTGGACCCTGGGGTCAAGCCCAGTGCTCAGGCCTGGTAGCAGCGCGCTCCATCCTGCCTGCCCATCCTCCATGGGAGCGAGCTGGAGCACCTCTGAATGGCGTGCGGGTCTGTTGACTTGGCCATTCCTCCAGACCCAGGCCACTGTGCCCTGGGACTCTCTCCTTTGTAATTCTCTCCCGAGAAACCCAGCTGACCACAGTCCCATTGGAAATACTTCCTCTTTCCCTGTCCCATCTTTGCTATGGTGTGGCATGAAGCCGGGAGGGTGTCCCCCCCGCCCCCAGACTGTGGTGATGAGGCAGCCATCAAATAACTGAATGCCTTCTCTTAAACAACTACTTTAAACTGAGGTCTCATTCCCATACATTGAAATGTGTCTGTAAAGCACGCAGTCAGGGCTGGTGGGATGGCTAAGCAGGAGGAGCCGCAGCTGCCCCTTTCGGAAGATGGATTTGATGCTTTGCTCCCTACACAGCCATTTCTAACTCCACCTGCAGGGGGTCAGGTGCCCTCTCCTGGCCTTTGTGGGTACCTTCACACATGTGCATGTGCACACGCATGCACACACAGACATATAAATAAACATAACAAAAATAAAAGTAAAGTGCACAATTCATTGTTTTTGCAGAATACTCACAGGGTCATGCAAACTCTGGCACTCTATTTCTGGGGATTTTCATCATTCGCAAAGAAACCCCATCTCCCCTAGCTGGAGCTCCCACCCCTTCAACCTCAGTCCTGAGTGTTTTATGTAGATGGGATAATATGTGTGTCCCCCTGCCTTTATGCCTGCCTTCTTTAGAACAGCATATAATGTATCAAGGACCATCCAGGACGGAGCATGCATCAGTACGCTGTCTGAGTTCACCATTAGATAATATCCCGTTTTGTGAATGCACCACATGTCAGTCATCTGGTTTTCCTGTTCTAAAAACTAGGAGTCTTGGCGCCTTTTGGTTATAGGGCAGCCGACGTTCTGCTGAGCTCCCGGTCGGACCAGTGCTCGCTCCTTAGGCTTCTCTGTGTCCCCCGGCTTATTTCTGTCTGCAGATGGCCAGCATCTCTTAGCATAGTGTGGAGACACAGGTGGTAAAGTCAGGCATTCCAATTAACTTGACTGTTCTTGGCCTTTTTATAAGCAATAAAAATTGTGGTGGCTACAATGGGTTGATTTTTAAAACCAGAGACTGTTAACGCTTTCTGCCTCAAGGTGACCTGTCTCTGGTCTTCCTGTCCTTGGGAGGTTCCTGCAGGGGCTTGCAGGAAAGAGGTCAGTTAATGACCAGCTGGGGGCTCGGGGATGACCTGTGTGGAGGCTGTAGATGATGACATGGGGAGCTCATGTCCTCTCACCTGCATCAGGGATTTGGGTTCTTAAAACATGGGCTCAGCAGCGTCTGTGGCTCTTTCCTCTGGTTGGACTTGGTGGGCACTGGCGCCTGGTAGCAAAGCAGGGAAGCAAAGGGGGCTTAGGAGGAGAACCCGATGGAGTAGAGAAAGTTGGTGGTCTGAAGGCCTGTGTACTTGTCAGCCACGTGACCAGCCTTGTGACGTGCGGCAAGCTCGCTCCTATTTGATTGGCCGGAGTTTCCTTTTTGTACAAAGGTCAGTTCTACATCCCCTTCCCCTGCATTTCCTGGATGTAGTGAGCGCTGCTAAGGTACCTCAGTGATGGGTGGCGGTGTTGGGTTCTGTGCTATTGCTGTGATGGAAGCCAACCACAGAATTTCATTTACCATCTTTAAAATGTATGACTCCTGAGAATGAAGGCTAATGCTTCATTTCATTCCTGCCAGCTGTGTGGAGCTTTTTCTCTGCTCATTTTCTGTGAGGAATGGGACGGTGCTCCTAAGAGAAAAGCCCTAAGTTCCTTCTGTGTTGGGTTTTATTAAAAGATGAGCGAAGCCGAAGGCAAGGCGCCAGCAAACCTACCATCTCACCGGTTCTCACGGCTTCACCGCTGCTTCACTTTAGCCATCACTCGGCTTCAGCCTGGGGTTGGTTCTTCGCCCAGGGGCAGCCATAGTGTGTGCTGAGCCCCAAACCGGAAATCGCAGGCCTCTGCATCTTGTCATGCTTTATAGGCAAATAAACCTTTAAACACAGAACCACTGTGGATTGTTTGCAATAGAACCAGCTCTGGAGTCTGTAATCGCACGGATCAGTGGTTCTCAACCAGGGGTTGCGGCTCCTCAGGGGCCACACATCAGATATTTACATCACTATTTACAACAGTAGCAAAATTACCATTATGAAGTAGCAATGAAATAATTTTATGGTTGGGGGGTCACTACAAATGAGGAGCTGTATTAAAGGGTTGCAGCATAGGAAGGTTGTCCTATACCTTCTGCAACTGTTGGGAAACTTTGGCCCAACAGGCCTTACAGCAACAGCCTTCAAGACTCTGAAGGGATTTCTGGAATGTTCCACATATTTTCAGTGTCAGTATAGTTGATGAATGTTGACTTTTTGGAAATGTATATACAATATTGTACAAACTTAATTTTATTGCAACTTTCCACATTTTTACCATTGTGGATAATTTGAGATTTCTTACTAATGGGAAAAAGGAAAAGAAAAAGAAAAAGAAAAAAAAAAAAACAAAAAACAAAAAACAAACCTTCTTCATAGGAGATGGGCTGGATTTTTTTTGTTTTTATGTTTCAAGAAGTGAAGAAGGGTCAGAAAGAGTCAGCTCAGTCAACTCTTGAGCTGTGTGTGTGTGTGTGTGTGTGTGTGTGTGTGTGTGTGTGTTCCTTATAACTTGACTTCCTGAAGAGGTACTTTCTTCCAGTGGCTTCCGGTAGCCTTTTTTTGGGGTATATAGTCACCACTGTCTCCTGTGTTGCCTGTTGGCAGGGGAGTCAGCTCTGACCCATGCTGCTTTGAAGTGAAAACTTCATGATTTTGAACAGGGTGGACCATGGGTGACCCTTGCCTCCCTTTGGGATGTGTCTGATATTTCTACAGCTTTCTGCTACCAGTGCACTAGGAGATCTGGTCAGTGGGAATCCATCAAGGATCCACCATGAAGGAAATTCGGATTTAGTGAGAAATAGACTTTTCTAGTCAGAATCAGCTTGCAGGAAGGGATGCTGCTGTCACTTGTTCTTTACTGATTGCCTTGGCTGACTGCTGCTGTGTCGGGAACAGGCGATTACACCTCCACTGTCTTTGCGTGTGCCTGCTTGTGTGCAGTGCAGAGCAGAGAGTGCAGTGCAGAGCAGAGCAGAGCAGAACCGAGCAGAGCAGAGCAGCACAGAGCAAAGCAGTGCAGAGCAGTGCAGAGAGTGCAGTGCAGAGCAGAGCAGTGCAGAGCAGTGCAGAGCAGAGCAGAGCAGAGAGTGCAGCACAGAGCAGAGCAGTGCAGAGAGTGCAGAGCAGTGCAGAGCAGTGCAGAGAGTGCAGTGCAGAGAGTGCAGCACAGAGCAGAGCAGTGCAGAGAGTGCAGAGCAGTGCAGAGCAGAGCAGTGCAGAGAGTGCAGTGCAGAGCAGAGCAGAGCAGAGCAGTGCAGAGAGTGCAGAGAGTGCAGAGAGTGCAGAGAGTGCAGTGCAGAGAGTGCAGAGAGTGCAGAGCAGTGCAGAGAGTGCAGTGCAGAGCAGTGCAGAGAGTGCAGTGCAGAGCAGAGCAGAGCAGTGCAGAGAGTGCAGTGCAGAGCAGTGCAGAGAGTGCAGAGAGTGCAGTGCAGAGAGTGCAGTGCAGAGAGTGCAGAGCAGAGCAGAGAGTGCAGTGCAGAGAGTGCAGAGCAGTGCAGAACAGTGCAGCGCAAGAGGTCAAACTCGGGCGTTTTCCGTCAGGACCCATCCGTCTTTTGTTAGACAGGCAGGTCTCTTTTTGACCTAGAACTTACTAATGGGCCAGGCTGGTTGGTCAGTGAGCCTCCTCCTCACACTGGAATTGTAAGTGTTTCCCACCATGCTTTGCTTGCCATGCGAGCTCAGGGCAGTGACTCCGGGTCCTTGTGTCCGCAAAGCTGGCACTTTACCAAACGGAGCCTCCTCCCTAGCCCTTAGCTTCACTGTCTCTGAACAGTATTTCCTCACTGCTCACCTACCCACTTGGAACATTATCTTTTGTGTAAGCCATGGCTAATGGCAGCTGTTGATCTGTTGGTGGAGGGTGGAGTAGGCAACCATGGCGGCTTTATTCCAGCCTTCTCATATGGGAAAGTTCTGGAGCACGGAAGTATACAGCTGCTCTCAAAGCTGTGAGATATTCTCTGTGCTCAGGCTGGCCTTGGACTCCAGAGGTCCACCTGGGGTTAAAGGCGTGAGCCACCATGCCAGCTCAGGTCCTTTTATAATCCTCAATTCTAAAGTATTTCCATCTAAAATGTCGCCTTTGAGCCACTGAACACACTTTCTTACATGACTCTACTTGAATGTCCACACTTATACAGGGGTGCTAGCCATTTGGAGACAACTGAAGGGGTCTTTCTAGATTTTCTCTCCAAGCCAGAGATGACTGACTGACCCATAGTTCACTATTGGCTTGTATTTGTGTTCAAATGGCTTGAAAATGAAGACTACGCTGTTTTAATTAGTGAATTAATTTCTTATTTTTGAGTTTTATTATTTTTAAATGATTTAGGAAATCAAGGGAGATCTTCTAGCATCCATGTCAGGTGGCTCAGATTCCAGGGATCTGAGGTTCTCTTCTGACCTCCATTGCCTGTATTCATATGGACATACTCCTCACAGACACACATATAGACATACAATTAAAAAAATAAGTCTAAGAAGAAAAAAATGAGAAGAATAGTATTCCCAGATACAGAAAGTTCAGATATCAGTGTCCTTTAAATACAGTTTATTGGAGTGCATGCAGCCAAAACATGGCAAGAACATAACATAACATAACATCCATGCTTTGCCTGGGGCGTCTTTTAAGTTACAATGGCAAGCATGGCCACGGAGCTGGAGATATTTACTATGTGACAAGCCCTGCCCTGAATAAATAAGAGGGTGGGGGCAATCCCTACATGCCTGCCCATCTGTGGGACCGGTAAATGAAAGGAGGTGCCAGGAAGCCTTGCTGATGTTTAATTAAGGATGTGAGTTTTTCCAGCAACGTTGCTACCATTGTCATTGTGCTTTGACTCCTGTTTGTTTAGGAACATGCACCCAGGCCCCAGTAGCAGCTATAAAGTAACAGGTTTGGATGGTGGGGTCCTGCAGGATGCTGTGATCTGGCCTGCTGGTTGGATGAGGCGCTGGACAGCTCTTCCCCATCTGCTTTTGCCTTTTTCCTTTTATTGGGGAAAGTGGAGGAAGGAAGGAAATTAGAGAGGCATGTGCGTGTGTGAGCATGTGTGCGTGTAGGCGCGCGTGCTCACATGTGCATGTGTGTGTTTGTGTGTTTATGGGATGCTTGTGCATGTGTATACATATGGAGATTAGCCATTGACTTTAGGTGTCTACCTCAATCACCTAAATCACTCTCCACATTGTTACTCTGAGACAGGATCTCAGACGAAACTTGGGGTTCTGGGATTTGGTTACAGTGTGGCCAGGGTGGGGCTCCTCTCCTGGAATCCTTTTGCAGGTGCGCCCTGCTGTTGAAGCTCACCGGTCTGCACACTGTGTGTGGTGAGCACATTACTGAGTCACCCCGGGCTTCCTTTTTTTGTTGACAATTCAGCAGGCTTTTAAGTTCTCATTCCTTTCAAGCCCTTGGCATTGTATGGATACTGTGAGCCGCACGGGTTCAGTACTTAGCCTCACCTCCTAGAGCCATAGTGTAAAATATGATTTGGAGTAGTGCCTAATGGGGCAAGACCAGAACATTATTATTATTAAACAAAAGATGAAATGCTTAAGCCAAGATGGTCTTGTTGTTGTTGTTGTTGTTGTTGTTGTTGTTGTTGTTTTGACTAAACAAAAGCTGTGCAGAACCCATTCAACAGTTCTCAATGTAGGAATTCCCTTTGCCCCATTGACTGCCCTTTGTTGAAAAGTTTAATGTTTTCATGGGCAATTCATAATTTCCACGTGGAGCAGCTTGAGAGAAAGCTAGCAGGAGGCCAGTGTTGTTTTCCTTGTAGAATGATGGGGATATTTCTTTTCCCCCAAAGGATATATATAACGCTGCAGCAGGATGGCTGGGCAAATGAGGGAGGGTGTTCAACCCTTCTGTGAGTCTGGAACTCCTCTTCCTTTAGGATTCAGCGGAATAGAATTTCTCACGGCTTAATGTCTCCAGGAAGGACGAGATTTTCCTTTAGGCTGTAATTGTACCTAATTTCCTTCTTCTTCCCTTTATTTATTTATTTTTCCCTGTTAACTAGGACCAAGGGTGGGAGATGCGGGAACCGGGGGGCATCACTTTTGGAAGTAGTTAATAACTTGTTTTAAAATAAAAACCCCAACACAATGCCTGCTTTCCCAGAGGACTCTGCTGTCCAGCATGCTGGTTAAGGCTCCGGGAGTGAGCGTGGATTTGTGGGTGCCTAGCTCTACAGTGGAATCAGGTTGCACCCAAAACGGGCATTTGAGGCTGTCATTGAGGAGTCCCTGCCAGTCGGCAGGGCCAGGGGCTGTCCTCCACCATCTGGATTTGGTTAGCTCTTTCTGGGTAGCAGGGGTGACTCTCATTTCCTCCAACCAGTAATGTTATATAGGCAGCGGTCCTGGGCTGCCCTGACATAATTGAAAATTATGTGTATTGTAGGCTCAGAGCGCTGAAAGTAGGCTCATAAAAATATGTGGTGCAGGTAGCCTATGGAGATTGAACACAATGAAGCTTTTATGTACACCGAGAATTACGCGTCTCTGAGCTGATGCTGCATTCTGAGTGTGACAGTTCCTGGGTGGGTTCCTCAGGGCAAGCCTGTCACCTTAAACCGAGCCTAAATTGTTCTAATTCAATAGAGCTGGCACCAGGATGCAGTCAGGTCTGCTTTACAGATGGTCAAAGATGGAAAGCTGTCCACTCATCGAAGGAGCATAGCCGGGAGGTGTGGGCGTGTCTGTTCGCCTTTGCAGCTTTGTCTGTGGCTTCTCGGGAGATGGAGAGGTAGTGTTGGCCAGGGTTCATTTTTGGTTGGCCTCAAGGAAATGACTCTATTGAGTGGTTTTGACCGATGCAGCCCCTGTAGTTATGTGGCAAGTGTGAATGGGAAGAAGTCAGGGCGAGATAGGGCAAAATAGATTCCCAGAGACTTCTGGCGCGGAGACAGTGCTGAGGGTACCTTGGAAATTCTGTTTTCAGTGGTTTTAAACTTAGGGATGTCTTGGCTCCAGTTTGGAAGTTGTTTGGTTGTAAGGATGAATGGAGAGGTCTTTCTAGAATTCAATATTCTTGTGTTCTTCAATATTTAGGCAGACCTCTTCTTCCATTACAGACACGGCTACCCTTTTAATTAATGAATGGCAGCTACAGACAGGTAGAAACAGATTTGGTGGAAGATTGTGTCAGGATAAATCCTTACCACAGGGGCTTCTTGGTAAGAGCCCCAGGCTGCAGGAGATGAACCCACCGTGTGTGGATCTGGAGACGCAGACGGTGCACCTGTGCAGGCAGTCGATGGGCTCCAGTCATTCTCATTAGGTATAGGCACTTGAGGTTTTCACTTGCCAGTCGGGCGTGTCTTTGAGTGACACACACTTGTTTGCAGATGCTTTTGACCTCCCTGTTCCCCACATGGAGTTTGAACAGAGCCTCTTCTGGATGGGCCTTTGCCGTCTTTTTATTTCTACAGAAATCTTAAAGACTTAGCTACATCTACATGGTGTGGTGTTATTTTTTTCAGAAATGCTGCCATCTTCCTTGGCTTTACCTGGGTATGGCTGCCCAGCTTCTGCTTTGACCTGGTGTGTGTGTGTGTGTGTGTGTGTGTGTGTGTGTGTGTGTGTGTGTGTGTGTGCTGGTTGCCTCACAAGTATGAGACACCCTGTGTGCCTCCTTACTGTCAGCAAGGTGAACAGACACACAGCAATATTCACTGACTACAAAATTGTCGGGCTCAGAGGTTAAAGTACTTGCTCCAAGCCTGAGGACTTTGATCTCTAGAACTCTCATGGTGGAAGAGAATGGACCCCTCTGATCTCCACCTGTAACACGACACACCCCCTACCAAGCGCATTCCTTTCTGTAAAATGAATATTAAGACTAAAATCATTTTGCTTCGAGTCTCTGGGGTGATGAAGGCTGTTCTTTATATGCCCTCTAAGCATTACTGATGCTTAGTCACATGACATTTAGAAGTTTAAAGGCTGTCACTGATGCCCTCACAAGTGTCCTGCCCAGCTTCCTCGGTGACACTGTCATTGCCCAGGAAAGGTCCCATGTCCTTAGGGTATTCGGAGCGTCTCTGTCCCCAGCACACTGCTCTGCCTCAGTTTTCCTGTCTGCTGGATTAAAGGAGGAATTAGGTCGATTGCTGCCTCTCCGTCTTCTTACAGCTGCTCTGTCAGTTTCAATAGAAGTAGCAAGTTTTGTGTCATCTCCTGCTTCAGACAAAGGCAGGGAGGGATATGTCAACTCATTCTTTTGTTTTCCTCTCATGCTAATTCTGCCCACATTTAAGAATTCTTACTGTTCTTTGGTAACGACTGTATCAGTTGTGCTATGCCCTGGGTATGCATCTGCTGCCATGAAATGTTTCAGTTTGCAAGCTTCTGGGTCGGTTGAGGAATGTTGTGCTTCTTGTGTTGTGTTAGGAAGCGAAGGGGGCTGGGGTTTTCAAGGGGAAGGCCGCTGGAGGGAGCACGTTTGGGCTCGGTGGCCTCCTAGGACCTCTCTAGCTGAGGTTGTGTTGGCGGTCTGCCTTTGTCCCCTTCTTTCTCCCCTGTATCCATCATTCTCTCCATCACTCCTTTCTGATAAAGGTAGTGCCATTGATCCCCCTTTACCAGTGCCGGCCCCTTAACCTGTGCTGCAAAGATAAAACTGTGCTCGCTGGCAATGTTAATTTCCGTGAACTGTGGGCTCCCAGGGACCCTTACTCATACCTTCTCCTTCGTTGCATGTTTTTAGATTTCCCCTGACCCCTCCTTCCCTCCCTTTCTCCCTCCCTCTCTTTCTTTTTTACTTTCTGATGTAAATAACGCACGATGCTTATCTCTGAGGTGCATAGCTTCCCTGAATGGATTGTTCCCTTTTTTCCAGTATCTTCAGATGAAATGGCCACTGCTGGATGTCCAAGCAGGAAGTCTTCAGAGCAGACAAGCCCTCAAGGATGCCCGTTCACCATCGCCAGCACACATTGTCGTAAGTGTCTCTCGGTGGCGCTCACCCCTTGATGGGGGCAGAGTATAAGCTCTCCTTTTTTTCCCACTTGATGATGGAAACTTGTATTTGTCAGTTCTTTAAAACGTTTCTCTGGAGACCAGCTTTGGGTATGGTCTGTGTGACAAGCTATTCCTCTCCCCATGACGGTACCACAGCTAATGTCACGAGGAAGTCCCCCCCCCCCCCACAGGTCTTCCTTTCCCACTTTGCTCTGCGATTTGGGTTAAAAGCTAGACTTGTGGGCGTCTGTTAATAGGACACATCCTTCCTGCTTTGGGGGGAAACTAGAGATAGTACTGAAGCACTCGTTTAGGGGAAAAGGCATTTTAGGGGAATCGAGGCTGGAGGGAACGGGATACTTGCTCTGAGATTTCCCACCCACACTATTTATCTTGATGTACTAGAATAGTGTGCATGAAGACTGGCAGGCTTGATCTGACCTGGCTGACTATAACCTGCAGTAGAAGTGAACATAGAAAGGCTCACATGAAACTCAATCCGTGTACCCACAACTCTGAAAGCACATGGGTTGCACACAGAAAACATTTGTTTTTACTGAGACTACATCGTCAAGCATGTGTCAACATATATTTTTAATGCCCTCTCCTAGCGTATCTTGGGCTCTGAAAGTTTATAAATTAGCCTCCCGAGAAGGTAGCTCAGCCTCATTAGCATATCTATTTCCTCCTATATATTTATATCATGAGCTGGACTTCAGACTTTTGAAATAATTAATGAGAGACATATTTTTATAATGAATTCATGACAGGTAAAATTATGCAAAGCAAGAGATAATTCATACATTTTTTATTTACACTATCACAAAATGTTAACCATTAGTCTGTTTGGCCTCTACATTACTCAGAATCTTTAAAAATCGCAAAATAATTTAAAGTAGAAAAATCTTAAGATGTATTTTGTCAAATTTCAGGCCACCTCCTGATTTGGTAGCTTGGTATAATTGATTATATATTATTTAGTGAGCTAGGCTTCAGTTGTATGTGTGTATATCAGAATATAATTTATTTCTGTAAAACCACATTTGGAACCTTGATTGGTGCAAATGTCTTAACTTCTCATGGTATAAATAAGGCATGTAGGAAGAAGCCTGGCATCTGCTAGAAGTTTCTCCCCTCTTCCAACCACACAATTAAATGGATGCTTGTAATTTCGTATGTTCCTGGGATGTCAAGGTGAGGGCCGGAGGTGATAGCCTTAGACCATTTTAGGTCCAGTCCGGTTTTGGGAAAGGAACTGAGTGAGATCCAGAGATGCCTTAAGTGAGTAGCCCAATGTCACACACCGAGGCAGTAGCTGCAGCAAAGGCTGCATCCGGCTCCTTGCAGCCCTTTCGGGACCTTCTAGAAGATCCTCTTCTGTGAGCCACGAGAGAGAGCATTGATCACGGCTGACTTGTTTACTGCGAGCTGGCTAGCCATCGGGACGGTGACAGGGGGGAGGTGTGAAGAAGTTGCTGGTATGGTGCTAATTTGTGTTTCTCTGGAAAATCAAATGCCACGTTTAAAAAAAAAATCCTAACACACGGTTATTGGGTCCTAGAGTGGGGGGAGCGAGGTTCACGTTTTCCTATGCCATTGCATTCCCCAGCATCTGCCCAGACTTTGAAATTTATTTCTATCGCCTCGGAAGCTCTACCTGGGAGTTTCCCCACATTTTGTCTGTAGAGAAGGTAGTTGCCTCTGCAAACTTAACACGGTTCAGCATGCGCACAGCTGTGGTGGTGAAGGGTCATGGGCCACAGCAGCGCTAAGCGTGACCCTCATACAAGTGTGAGTTGTCACAATTGTCCCCTCTCGTCCTGCATAAATACCACAAGAACAGCTGCCACAGATGGACAGTCTGTAGATGGTGGGAAAAGTGTTTGCAGAACCAGCGTGGATTTGGCAAGGGCTCAGAGGGGAGACTGAGGCTCCTATTTTCCTTACGGTTTTCTGGAAGACACATGTCACTAGGGAGTACCCGCGTCACCTTTAAGGTGGGCACCTTTGTCCACAGGAGCTATAGCTGGCAGCAGTGGTCACACAATTATGTTTACTGACTGCTGGACCCTTGGGGACCTGGGGACTAGCTGTCTGGTAGAGGTTGTAAGTTTGTGGAGAAAGGTGGGCCCTGCAGCTGACGAGAAGGGAAAAGTTGTAAGTTTGGGCTAAAGGAGGCCACATTTGGAAAATGCGTAGTTATTTCTTCATTGGGCATAGAGCTATGAATGTCAACCCAAACCACCTCTATAGTGAGCGTAGGGTCGGTGTCGGCCCAGAGAGCTTTTCTGAAGTGTGGCTCATGCATCGTTTGGGTCTCTGTACAGCTTCACGGTGGCCGGTCTGGGTTTGTGTTAGATTTGGTCATGAATGGCTGGCTTTCTTCCTTATACTTGGTTTTCACTCTGTTAAACAAAATGTTGACATATCCTAGCACATCACCAGACGTATTTCAAAAGAGCTTTCTATGGATTGTTTCCTAATTTCTCTGAAATTTGGAGTATTGTAATTTGTGGACCAAGCTGTTTCCAAATTACTCCAGATGTTTCACTGTAAAAACAGAGAAGTGTTGGGGTTCGTAGTCAGCCACTGGGAGTTAGGACTGTCACAGATTGCTCAGGGAATAGCTTTCCCCAAGACGACACCTGCAAGACAGTCTGCACCTGGGGTTTAAAATACTTTCCCAGGAAATATTAATCTAGTTGAGTTTTTCTTTTCCCCCCATGTGGTAGGAGGTCTCCATGCCATTTGAGGCGGATGTATGTGGAGCTGCACAGATGGCTTGGGAGTTAAGAATTTCGATCACCGGTCTTTCAGAGGACCAGAGCCTGGCGCTCCAGGGCCCACGCTAGGCAGCTCCCAACTGCCTGAAAGGCCAGCTCTAAGAGATCTGATACACACTTCTGGCCTCCATGGATACCTGCACACACACCTCTCTCTCTCTCTCTCTCTCTCTCTCTCTCTCTCTCTCTCACACACACACACACACACACACTCTCTCTCTCTCTCCAACATCAACAACAATTAAAAAAGACTTTAAAAAGTTGATGTGTGGAATAAATGTTTATGTTAGGATACACACCTAAACTAACACTGTGTGTTCATTCATTCATTCATTCATTCATTCATTCATTCATTTCCTGTTGGTGGGGTTAAGACCCAAGGCTTCGCTCAGGCCAAGCACACATTGTACTACTGGACCACAAACCTAGTCCTGTAAGCTCCCCCTCCCCCACAAAATACCCCGTGCATGTTTGTAGTTCCTTTATCCAATGTAAAGCATCTTGTTTGTTTTAGCCTGGTGATTCCCAGTTTATGGGAACAGGACAGACGAAGCCTCGATTGGTGGCCAAAACCTGATCGGTCCCGCAAGGGCTGTCCTAGCCTCCCTCTTCCTCCTTCCCACCCTGCCCAACCCTGACTTTGCAAAATTGCCCGGGATCCCATTCTCTCCAATTCCATTTTCTAATTTGTTGAGTTTTTCTTTCTCTGGCATTTCTGGACTTTATATTTTAATTCTTCTATTTCCTCTCACAAGCTGAAGGAGGTCTGCAGGGCTCTGCTGGGTGGTTGTGTCTCATGCAAGGCCGGTGCCTTCAGCTGCTGCTAAGCTGTGGCCTTAGGACTTGCTCCCCGGACACCACCGAGGGTGCCTTTGCTATACAAAGACCTTCATTTTACTTTCTTTGTACCCAGAAAAGGGGAAAAAAGGAAAAAAAAAAGATGCTAGACCCAAAATGGTGGTATTTTGGTATAGCATATGTCTTACAATCCAGTAAAAAGGCTTCAAAAGTTTTTACAATTTTATCTCGGGGGTTTCCTTTTGAAGTCTGTGTGGAGTTTTACCTTGGGGTGGATTCTTCCTGTTTCTCTGTCTTGGGTGTTTTGTTGTGTAATGAGCATGGAGGAGTGGGGTGGGAGAGCAAACGGAATCCCAGCGAAGAAAGCCTGCCAGACCGTGCTGATACACATTAGTTTTTAAAAATAAATTGCTTAAATGTTGATGGCAAGTGGAAATCTTATAAGATGTAGCCTAGCCAGGAGGACTTCACACAGGGTCTCTGCCCTCTGTGCTGAACACATTTCCAAGGGATACAGGGCCCAAGGAACTGGGAGCTTTTGTTTCTATAGAATCTAGGAGGACCTACTCATTGTTAATTAAAAAATGACCTCAACAAGATTTTCTTTGTAGTTAAACATATGTGAAAGCTTCTAACTTTTTTCCCCTTATGTTCCCATGTTTATGGGGATTGACTAAGTGCCAGGAGGCTCTGTGATAGAAAGATGTCAAGGCTGACAAAAAAAAAAAAAAAAAAAAAAACCAACAACAAAAAAACCTGTGGTGTGTGCTGGAAAGATTACAGGGCCCCTACGGGCGTGACCAGAGAACCCTGCTTGTGACTGAGAAGTTGGTGGGAGTTATGTCCCTGACATTTAAGGTGGTTAAAGTATGCAGTGGGATAGGAGGGGTGTCTTCTCACGTTCTGTGGCATGGTAGGCTAATGACAACGATTGACATCGTTTATGTGGGTATTTCCAAATAGCTAGTCTAGAAGATTCTAAATGTCCTTTCCTGTGTGGATTGTGTATTAAAGGAATGATGGGTTTGAGAGTGAATTTTCGAGGTACTGCATCTAAGCCTGTGCATGGTGAACATGCATTGAAACATCTCATAAGCCATACATTTGTATATTTGTTATAAGTCCACAAAAACTGAGCGATTGATCATGCCAAGCAGAAGGAAAAGTGTGTATCGGTGCTGTGTGAAGGAGTAGGTGCTGAGAGAAGCAGAGACACCTGGCTAAGGATGAGACCCTGGCACCGTGACATCAAACCTATCAGGGGAATCATGAAGAGTTTGGTGATTGTGTTACCTTGCCAGCCCTGGGAATGGTGGTTATGGATTGATTTGGATGGAGCCGAAGCAAAAACCACAAACAGATTGGAAGGAGGAGGTAGGTGGCCAGGGAATGCCATTCTCTGGATGAGGCAGGTTTGGGATAGAATAGCATTTTGGTTTTTTGCTGAGAGATCATGCTTATGTTGACTCAATCACAGATTCGTTCACTGGTGCTGCAGATGTGGCCTGGTTACTCACCGAGCAAACTGACAAACCAGTGCCAAGCAGTAATCCCAGTAACGGTACAGACGGCCTTGGTGGCTGATGCTCTGAGTTCATTTTAGTGTTCCAACATCTACAGAGAATGAGTTGGTCACAGGAGGACCCATGTTTCACCAGTGGCGGGAGTCAGGCTGTGGAACAAAGCCACTGGGCTCCAGCACTCCATCTTCCTAGCCCTGAGTAGACAGCTGAAAACAGTTGAGTAGGTTGGTTCTGGAACACCGTGTGCATGCAATTTCCCATCTTGTCAGCGGGCATACCAGTGGGAGCTCCCACCTCACCTGTGCCAAGGTGTGGCTATAGAGAGAAACCCTGCCAGCTTCCAGAGTGTGTGAGGTGTGGCTTCTGGTTGTGGAAAGTATAGCTATTATAAAGGACTCCTTGGCACCTTGCAAGAAAGGAGGAAGCCTGCCCTCCATATCTCTTCCTGGGGGAACAGAGGGCGCTCTCTCCGCTGATTCTCCTTGCTCCATGGCACCTTGGGTAGACCAGTACTCCCAACCCTGTGCTTCTCCACCCTCCTAAGGACTGTCTTCACTCCCTCTAAGTATACATGTACCTTATTTGTTATTTATTTAATCCACTTATCCGTGAGTCATCCAGGCTTTCTAGAACACTTGGCCTGTGTTTCCTGGTCACAGCTGAGTCAGAACCATCCCATTTCATAGACAAGGCTGTGCTGAATGTGCCTGTTTTGTCTATAAAACAAGCCGGTTAGCATTGCACAGTCTTGGCATTTTACGAGGAGAGTTAGCACAGAGAACTAGGTCCCTGAGCTTTCTTGTGGAGGGGAAGAAGCTGTGAACAGCATCACAGAGCTCTGAAGAAAGTGTGTGATAAAGTGTCCAAAGTCCACGCTGGGCCAGGGCCATGCTGGAGTCTAAGGTCAAACAGCTAAGTCATCCTTAGGTCCTTGAAAAATCTCCAAGGTCCTCCAGTTTGGGTTCTGGTGTGGTAGCTGCCTGCTGTGGTGATAAAATCGGTGTCACAAAGGATTGTTTAACCTCTGTGGTACCCCGTTCCTTCAGAGAAGAATCAAGGGCCATAGAATCCCATCCTGCCCGTCCTGTTGCTCCTCTATATAGATCGCCTCATTGCTGTTTAGTCAACGGTTGTCCTAGAGACTCCAGGAAAGGGAAGGAAGATCCTAGTGCAGACGGTTGGACTTTTAATATTTTATTTATTTATTTATTTATTTATTTATTTATTTATTTATTTATTTATTAATTAATTTTTGGGCACCACATGGATCCTTCCGAGAGTTCCATCTTTCCTGTGCACTGGAGTGTCTCTCCCTGAAGCACTGGCTCCTTGTTCCTACACATGAGGAAGATGCTGTTATTTTGACCCCAAGACCAATGGTTCTCTTTGGAATTTCCCTGTTTATATCTTATTCATATCATCACTGACTGGCAAATCTTAGACTATTTAATAATGAGAATCACTCACATTTTAATTACACTATTCTACCTCTAAAGGAAATGAAATCATTGGTTTTTATTTCCTGTGCTTTGGTGTTTTGCCTGCACGTGTGAGGATGCTGGATCCCTAGGAGCTGGAGTTGCAGACAGTTGTGAGCCGCTGTGAACCCAGGTCCTCTGGAAGAGCAGCCAGTGCTCTTAGCTGCTGAGACATCGATCGCTCCAACCATATGAAATGGGTTTTTAAAGTGGATATAGCTTTTTTATTCATAAACTTTGTGTCTATTGTAGACAGTCAGAAAGCCACCCCATAGTCGCACCTCCTGGAGATATTAATTTCCTTTTAGGTTTCTTTCTATGTTAATACTTCTTTTTAACATTCTGGAGCTCCTAGCTTTATATCTATTTAAAACAGAAACTACTAGCGTCAGTAAGTACTCCTCCATGTCCTTATAATTCTTCAGGCTGCTGATGACCCATACGAGTCCCCAACATGGTTTTGCACTGATTTATAAGATCAATGCCACGTCGTTGATCCTGTATGTCATGTTTTCTTTCTGATTTCTTTAGAGCCCCATGGCGATGCTGTCCCTGGCTCTTTCCTTTTGGGATAGATTTAGAGGAAGAATTTAGATAAAGAAGGAACAGAGTTTTAAAACTTGCTCTTTAGATACATATCACCCCAGCTACGGAGATTTAGTGTCTGATTTCCACGGTCAGAATGGTTTTAATTCTCTGGGGGAATTTAGAAAAGGAAAGGTTTATGTTTCCCGGGAAGGCTGAACTCTTAACTCCCCTGACTCCAGAGTTCAGCCAAGAAGACTTCGCCTCTAAGGCCTTCATGCTCAGCTACTGTGCGACTGTTTCCCTGGATTCTGGTTAGTCTTCTAGGTAAAACACACACACACACACACACACACACACACACACACACACACACACACACACCACACACACGCACACATCCTCACACAAGACATCTGCTTTTTCTGCTCTCCACCCCCAGTAGCTGTTTTTGCCGGGGCTGTTTCAGAGGCCCTGGGTGTTCTGGTAATCTCTGTTAATTAGTTTCTGACGTAATTATTTCTTTCATCTTTTTCCCCAGTTGTTGAGACAGAATGTTACCATGTAGCCCAGGTTGGCCTCAAAGTTTCAACCGTCTGGCCTCGGCCTCTAGAGAGCTAGAGTTACAGGTGTGTGCTATGTTGAGCATAATCAATCCGTTAGAGACATCTTAGTGGGGAGAGGGTATTTATTGATGGCCTGTGTGAGCTTGGTCAGACTTCCGGATTAGGTTGTTGGGCAGACACACCCACTTTTCAGAGAGGCCCCTGGCTCCTGTGTGAAAGATGTGCCCACAGTAAATGGGTGAGGGCTGGCAGCCTGGCTTGGCTCTCTGCCATCTCCCAGAGCTGGGTCCTGGTGTGGTTTGGGGAGGCGTCTCTGGCAGATCCTGGCTAGCTGGCTAGTGTTTCCTGACATTTGTTTTCCAGAGTGTTTAATAAGGTTACTGGGAAAAAAAAGATTCTCTTAAAATAGGTTTAGCAAGCTCTGGCTCGCTTACTGGGTCTTGGCTCTGCAGGGGGCTTCAGACCCTTTGTAGAGGATGGGTTGCCTCTCTGTCTACCTAGCATAAAGGGGCAAGACAGAACCTTTTTTGCTAAGCTGATTTGGTTTCAGCACCTGCTCTGTTTACTGAACACAGGAGCCTGTTTTAAATTAGCATGGGTCTTAGAGAACAGCCCGTGTTTTGGGCTGTGTTTATCTTTCCAGTAAATAAAGCAGAAGTGTTGTTTCCACAACCCACCCATCCTGCTCCTCGTTTCTTGCTGATTACTGGGGGTTCGGGGCCTGCTTGTTTCTCCGACCTGACTGTAAGTCTCTTGAAGCCAAGTAGCCCCATGGTCTGTTTCTCCCCATGTGACTCTCTCCCTTCTCACTGCGGTGCTGCTGTTAATTAAGCAGAAAACTGGTCTCTGGTAAAGAAGCGGAGCTAATTTGGTTTGGACCCAATGTGACTTGGTCATGCCCAGAGAGCTCACAGTATCTCGGTTAGCACGTAGCTTGTGAGTGCATCTGCTCTCTCTCACCCATGTGGTAGCATGTTTTTGAAGAGCCATACTTTGGGTGTATGATATGGGGCAGGGCTTGGCAGTAACTTTAGGATCCGCACTTACACACTCCAGTGCACAGCTGAGTGTGTCTAATTGCCACGCCGCACTTCCGTGGGGCACGGTCACAGGAAAGCTCCACAAAGGGCGTGGGGCTGCCGTCTCCTTCTGGTTATGAAAAGGGTGCTCAGGTGGGAAACCCAGGGCTTGGTTATTGATGGAAATGGCTCCCTTTTGCTGAAGGTGTGGTGTTCATGGGGTTGCATTGTGATTGACCTGTAAATGTCTTGCAAGTCATATGTTCATCTTCTGCTACATAAAACAATGTGTGGGGGTCACTTCTGTCTACCATGCAGGTTTGGGAGCTTGAACATAGACCATTGAGCTTGAAGGCAAATACCTTTACCTACTGAGCAATCTCTTTAACCCTGCATTGTTTATTTATCAAAGACATTTACGTGTGTGTGTGTGTGTGTGTGTGTGTGTGTGTGTCCGTCCATGCACGTGTGTGTCCGTCCATGCATGTGTGTGGGGATGCCATTGGAGGATGGTATTACTTGCCAGGCTTCATTGCCTTAATGCATTATTCCCTTGAGGCAGGGACTCTCACTAAATCTGGAGCTGGGCTGGAAGCCAACAAGCCCCAGCCATCCTCATGTCTCTACTCTCCGAGGAGTGGCCATGCCCAGCTTTTTACATGGATGTTGGGGGATTTGAACTCAGGTTCTCTTGATATACAGCAAGTGACTTTTAACTGATGAGCAGTCTCCCAGCCCACTCATCTCTTTTAGTACATTAATACAGAAAAAAAATGTGGATTTTTAGACTTGGATGAGAATGAGAGCTACGGGATGAGGAATGGGCTGGCACTCTGAGAAGTGTGGACATAACCATGTTGTGCACAGGAGTGGAAGGTTCTGCCAAGTTGGAAGGGCTGGCTGGGAGTATCCAGGCAAGAGTGACCAATCGTTCCCCAGGTCCACGTCCAGCCTGCCAGGTGTCATATAAGTTCAAAACTTAGCATGCCCAAACTCCTTAGAGGTCAGTGATCTTTATCAATAGCTCATGTCCCAAGCCTGAGTCTTCTTATTCTCTCATTCTCCCCACTCATTTGATCCTCTCAGCCCCTCCTGTGGGCGGGTTCACAGGAGTGTGTGAGTCTGTGTGAGTGTGTGAGTGTGTGTGAGTGTGTGTGAGTGTGTGTGAGTGTGAGTGTGTGAGCGTGAGTGTGTGAGTGTGTGTGAGTGTGTGAGTGTGTGAGAGTGTGAATGAGTGAGTGTGTGTGAGTGTGTGAGTGTGAGTGTGTGAGTGTGAGTGAGTGTGTGTGTGAGTGTGTGTGATAGTGTGTGAGTGTGAGTGAGTGTGTGTGAGTGTGTGAGTGTGTGAGTGTGTGTGAGTGTGAGTGTGTGTGAGTGTGTGAGTGTGTGAGTGTGAGTGTGTGAGTGTGAGTGAGTGTGTGAGTGTGTGTGAGTGTGTGTGAGTGTGAGTGTGTGAGTGTGTGTGAGTGAATGTGTGAGTGTTAGTGTGTGTGAGTGTGTGTGAGTGTGTGTGTGTGAGTGTGTGAGTGTGTGAGTGAGTGTGAGTGTGTGAGATTGTGTGAGTGTGTGTGAGTGTGTGTGAGTGTGTGAGTGTGAGTGTGTGAGGTTGTGTGAGTGTGTGTGAGTGTGTGTGATGTGTGTGAGTGTGTGTGTTTCTGACAACCCCTTGTCATTACTACCACCCTGGACTTTTGTGTCTCACTTAATGTAGATCTGTCCTATTACCTCCCATATTTGTAACTTCCCTTCATGATATCCTATACCTATGGTGGCCTTTGAAAACCTTATAATCACCTTATAATACACTTCTGAAAGTCTGCTCTAAATCTTGTGTTATGAAAAAGGCTCTGCCACCTGACCAAGGTTAGTTCAGAGAGTCAAGGACTCACGGTTAACAGCACCCAGGCCACTTAAGTCCAGACACCCATCATTCCTTTTGTTGCCTGGGCACTAGAAGCCTGTGTGACAATATGGCCAGTGTCTTGGTTGCAGCACCGTCAGTGGGAGCCACACATCCCTGACGGTGTGTGTGTGGGAGCCCTGCCTCACCCAGAAGCTTCTCTGTTATGCAGCTGCAGGCTCCAAGGCTCTTGCAATCTCAAGTCGCCGCTAAACAGCTCCAGACAGCATGATGCAATCTGTTTTCCAGGCCAGGCCCGCATGGCGGGTGGATCTGGGCAGTGATTAAGCCCATCACTGAGGCTGTTTAATAAGGCTGAGGTGGGAGTCTCCATGGGTCTAAGAGCAAGGAGGGTAAAGGCCTCGTGCCCTCCCAGCTCCAAGGGCACAAGCTTCCTGTCGCTTTTCCTCCTCCCATTTGTATCCCTGGGTGTGAGGGTGAAGACAACAGGCTAAGCACAGTTAGGGAAGGAGGAGGAAAACAGTCCAGCGTAGCCCAGGGCCTGGTCCATCCGAGCCCTCCAGAGACTGGGTGGGTCCTGCTCCCGTATCTCCATGTGTCTTCAGGCCTCATCTGACTTTCTGCGGCTTTGGATGTCAGGCTCAGCTCAGGGTTATGAGAGGTTGTAAGGGAAGTGTTCTCCTTACCCTTTTGCTAATCAAGGCTTCCCTCGATTGGCACAGGGGCAGAAAATAAAATGTACATGTAAACAAACATAGCTCATGATGAACTGAGAAGGTGCTGAGGTTTCCTGGGAGACTTGTTGGAACCCAGGAACAAAAAGTGTTTTGTTTTGAGGCAGGGTTTCATGTAGCTCATGTTAGCCTCAAATGCACTGTGTAGCCAGGGGGACCTCGGATTCTCCTGCCTGCACATCCCAAGTGCTGAGATTACAGGTGTGCACGGCCACAGCTGGTTTGTGTAGTGCTGGGGATTGAACTGGGGGATCCTCGAATATTAGACAAACTTTCTGAGCTACATCCTTATCCTCCCAAAATAGTTTATTTGGAGCATGAGAGCAGCCCTTCCCCGAAGTCCATAGCACAGCGGTGGGTGATGTGGAGAGCCGCAAGGCATTGTCACAGGTCAAAGTGTACAGTAGACTGGGAGACGCCATCTCCATTCAGATGCTGTAGGCATCTGCCTTCCAGGGTCCCCAGTTAGGGCCCTCCCCATCCCATTCCTGCAAGGGCTCAGCCTGCGGACACATGGCACGTGTCCCTACATGGCTCTTCCTGTTTGACAACAGCGCTGTTCGTTCCCCTTCACTGTGGTGCATTACCCTTGCCCTGCCCTTCCAGGTCTGTGAGACTAAACAGGCTGGGCAGGAGGCCGGAGATGACGCCGTTTGTGCATTTGTTATGCAGGCAGCCTAAGTCTTAGACTCTCGGCAATTACTTTCCTGTAGTCACATAGGTGCATGGTAGCCGTGCACGTGTCTCAGCTCTGGAGTGCAAGACGGTCATTTGCAGAGAGTTAAAATGGGTTAAGGGAGAGACCCGGCAGTGCAGTATTAATTCCACGTAGCCGGCTCCTGTCCTGCATTATCTCAGGGAGCCAAGCACTAGTGATTTTCTGTTGTTTTCTGACCAACACAGTTCTGGTCGAGTTATTCAAGCCTTTAGGCTTATGATGGTATGTTAATTTTCCTTTTAATTTTTAGTTTTGTTTCTCTTAAAGTTCTGGGGCATGAAACGACCAGGTCTGCCACCACTGCACAGAGAAACCCATAGGTTCAGAGCACACCTGCCTCTCTAAGGACAGATGGTTTGAGCTAGTCTGAGGGTTCCCGTAAGAAGGGGACACACTGTGCCCCACATCCCCACGAGCGACCGCTAAAGGGAGGCTTGTGTGGATGCAGGAGCTTCTGGGATTTGTTTCTGTGGTCATGGGGAATTTTAAAAATGAACGTTAGGTATTTTCATGAAATTCCTGATTTTATATTTTTAGATTCTCAGACTTTTCTCCTCTGGCTCCATTCACACACTCATCATTGCCGGAAAACTCTTTTCTTTTCTTTCTTGGCAACGCGTACTTGCATATTTTACAAACATTGTTTTCTTATCACAGATAATTGGTGGCAAGCGGAGAATTCCACCGTTTCACTTACTGTGACTACTTTTCTATCTTACGGATGTTTTCTCCGTTTTTCATTAAGGCGAGGCATTGTGCAAAGGGTGGTACAGCTGCAAAACACCCAGACTCTTGTTCCCAGCCCCAGAGGCGACGCCCGCCTGTCCCTGTACGGCTGGTCCTGTCTGCCTGCAGTAGCAAGCACAGGGATTCTGAGGCACAGTGTGTCAGGCCTCTGAGGTCCAGGGTGTGGGGATGGACTTGCATCGCCCAGGGTGAATCAGGAGAGCAAAGGAAGTCAGCGAAGCCCTCAGCACCGTGTCTGTGCTCCTACCCGTGACGGCCACAACGATGTCATGGTAGGTCACCTCCCTGGTTTTGAGACAAGGTTTCTCAACACAGCTCCACGCTGACTGGCATTCATCATGTAGACCAGGCTGGCCTTGAACTCACGGAGATCCTCCTGCCTCTGCCTCCTGAATGCCACCACACTCAGCTACCTGTAAGTGGTCTTCTCAGTCACTCACCACCTAAAAGCTGGTTGCAGATGAAATGCCTGTGCTCTAGTTTAATTTCTGTTGCTGTTATAAAACACTATGACCAGAAGCAACTTAGGGGGAGAAGCAAACTCATTTTGTCCTACATTTCCAGAACACAGTTCACCACTGAGGGAAGGTAAGGCACGGACTAAAAGCAGGGGCTGGAAGGCAAGTTTGCCTGCTGTGTGACACAGCATGGCCTCCAACCAAGGACCCGCGTCATCGTCACGAAGTACAGCAGGGACTATGGAAGACACCACTGCTGACTGGCCGGGAAGCAGCCTGTGCTCAGCTCGCTTTCTAAGAGGCCAGGCCCACCTGCCGGTGGCGATGCTGCCCACAGGGGGTTTACTCTGTCTCTTCAGTTAACGTTCAAGACAGTCCCCAACACAGCCACAGGCCCCTCTCATCTAGGCGATTTTTCAGTTAATGTCCTCCTAGATGACCCTGGGCTGTGCCAAACTGACAGGTAAAGATGACCAGGTCAGACGGGAAAGGGGACAATTTCTCATCAGAACCAGAAATGGAGATATATGCCCAGGGAGTGAGAGCAGGATTAGGAGCTGGCTGTGGTTCTGCAGTCACGAATCAATTGCCACAAGCCTCATTTCCTCCCACCCTTCCGTTAAGTGTGGCACGATAAAACAAGGCAGTGCAGCATGAGACAAACAGGCAGAGCATTGGTGCTCAGTGATGATCCTCAGTTTGATTTGTTCGCCACGCGTAAATTCATCACGAGCGAGGCACGAGCACGGGTCTCCAGCCAGAAACCATACTGGCCTGGGAGCTGGCGTGCATTGGGCATCTGTATGGAATAAACGAGCGGCAGAGGACATTTGTGAGGGAGAGGCAGGGCGGCCTTTGGCCCTGGGGAGGTGGGCTTGGACTGCAAGGTGTCTAGAGCTCTGTAGAGAGGACAGCAGGCTGGGACTGGCTGCATCTGCTGCCTCGATGCCTGTATGAAATTTCCTTCAACGGTTTTGGCAAAGTCTGGATCCTTCCCGGCCCAGGCCCATATACCAAAACTCAGAACAGAAGCCAGATCGAAAGGTTTGCCGAACTTTTGGGCATGCTCGTTCCAGGGCCACAGTCTGCTCTCAGGCTCCCTCCTGGTCCTGTGTTTTCTTTTACTGTTAGAGTTAATCCTGGAACTTACATGTCGATAGCTGTCCTGGTATCAAGCTCATCTTGTGTGTTTACATACACACGTGTAGAAACAAAAGATCAAAGGTCAACCTCGGGGGTTCCTTCTGATGATACCATATTTTTTTTTTTTGAGTCAGGGTCTCACCCGTCTGAGGAGGCTGGCCAGCGGGTGAGTCCTGAGGATATTCCTGTGGTTTGTGCCTGCCAGCACTGGGATTATTAGCGCGCACCACCACACCTGGCTTTACACACCCAGACATCTCTCCAGCCCAGGACCACATTTTGACATTTGAACTGACCTTTGGAGGAGTGGCGAGAGGCACATGTCCTGCCGTGGTTATTCAGGCTGACCGCAGGACGTTTGCGTAGCCCGAGGCACTTTCCCTCAGTTATCACCAGGCTGACACGCCCTTAGGAGCTTGCCATGCCATCCCTGTCTCAGACCTAAGGAAACCGAGACTCCCTTGACTGGAGTTAGATTACAAAGCTGTGTTCCCACTCTTCCTGGAAGGGAATGTCGGCAAAGCAGGAACAGATCTCTGGGCATCTTACCACTGTCTGTCTGTCTGTCTGTCTGTCTGTCTGTCTGTCTGTCTGTCTGCTTTAGGGCCTTGAGTCCTGCAGGAGGCAGATTGTTCCTTTGTGATATGTTGAGGAAATGAGGCTTTGTGAGTTCCCAGGATGAAAGGGCATGAGCTCCTGACACAGGGAACACGCCACAGAGGGAACCGCATTTCTGTGAGTCTGTCACTCATCCCCAATTGTACCGCAGTTCACCAAACGTGGGCCAATGCCTGCAGACTTGTGGGAAAGTTACAAGCGGACAATTTGGCGAATCTGCGGACAACAGTTTTTGTTGCAAGTGTTTTTCTCAGACCATAAACCACGTAGAACATATACACACAATGAAAACCTGCATTCACATACACATACCCATATGCAGACATGCTACGTACACACACACAATTAAAAAGAATGAACAAGACCAGACAGAATTATGATTGTCTTAAGTCCACAATCTTCACTCTCAAGCAATCACTTTGTCAAACTTCAGGGTCTGGACTACACTGTGTAAAGGTCAGTATGGGAGCCCATACACTTGCCCACGTGTGTGCACAATTAATGTTAATGGTTTCACACTTCATGGGTTATGCAGATTACTCCTTTAAAAAACAGCGACTGTGTTTGAATTTTTCTCATGCTGTACATTGAATTTAGCTTACTCATTTCACCACTGTTTTGCTTTTTACCGTAAGGCTGCAGTCCCAGTTTTCATAGGCTGCATGGGTAGCTCTTTAGTTTGCTTCCAGCCTTAAAAGAATTGTGTGTTAGTGTCTTAGTATGCTTCCCACATTAGTGCCTGGAGCCCTTGGAAGCCAGGAGAGGGCGTCAGATCCCCTGGAGCTGGAGTTACAGACTGGGAGCTGCCTTGCGTGTGCTGGGAACTAAAGGTCAGTCCTCTGGAGAGCATCCGGTGCTCTTGACTCCGAAGAGTTCAGAGGCCGGAGACTCCCAAGCTGCCTCTCCAGCTCGCATTTACAGACTCTTGCGACTATGAATTGTGCTGTAGTAACAGTCTTGGGCAGCCCTGTGTGTGTGTGTGTGTGTGTGTGTGTGTGTGTGTGTGTGTGTGTGTGTGTGTGTGTCCAGTTAGCCGGGCTCTCTTCAGGGTTTGTGCCAATGCAGAGGAATAAAGAGAGTGTCTTTTTTCTGGGTTTTGGTTTAGATCTGTATTGCTAGATTTTTAGTTTTATTTATTTTATTTTTGACACACAGTGAATATCTCTGCTTCCCATGCAAAAACTTCCCTCTTCCTAGCGTTTGCTCTTTTTTTTTTGCAGTGGGATCTTATCTAGTTTGTGCTTTTTTTGGCTTCTGAGCTTGAATATCACCTTGTATGTATATTGGTGCACTCAATTTACTCCGTTCTTCATTTAAAAGAATCCAGTAAATTTCCGTGTTGACTTTTTAGCAGTTCTGTACATCAGTTGGAGACAGAGCTGTAAGAGGTAGAAATACTTCCCCTACTCAACACGTGATGCTACTGAACTTTGTATAGACAGATTTTTTACATAAGTTTAAATTTCAGTGCATTTGAATGCCCACGTATCTTGTGCGTTTTCATTCTGTACCATTACAAGCAGCTCCAGATTCTGAAGATGCTGCAAGAACTCTGTTTTGTTGCTTCCGTGCATGCCCAGGTGTGTGCCTATGCACCTGTGTTCATGGGCATGTGTGTACGTATGCGTGGAGGACAGAGGATGGAGCCAGGTGTGACTCTGTACTGCCATCCACCTTCCCACTCCTGCTTCCTTCCCATTCCCCCTCCTCCTTTTGTTAATGACATGGCTTCCTGTTGGCCTTGAGTTTGCCGAGATGAGCAGTTGGTCCTTGAGTGTCTGGGGCCCTCCTGTCTGTCTCCCCGGTGGTGGGATGCTAAGCACAGCAGCCTTTGGAGTATGGAGTCTGGGGACTGAGCTTAGGTCCTAGTGCTTTATGGACTGGCATCGCCTCAGCCTCAGAACTCAGGTTTGGCTGCACATCTGCTGCTTTGGAAGCTGCTTTTTCTAGACACCTAAGCTAAGGAGTTGGATTTAAATTATGATTGAAGAGTATTAAAGAATATCATTTTAGTCAAAGGAATAAAAGGTGAGGAATGCAGAAGTGTGTTTGGGACTTTGGCTGTGCCGGCACAGTAAGCAATGCTGCCCATATTGATGGGGTGGCAGGGCTCAAATCTGAGTGTCCTGACCACACCCTCCTCAGTTGTTTGCCTCCAGTCGCATCACCCTCACAACGATTAGCTTGGAGTTTGAGTCCTGACATCCTTCCAAGTTGTTAATTTTTTTTATTTTTGAATCATGATGTCACAATGGAACACTGGCTGGCGAGGATGTAGACCAGGCTAGCCTTGAACTCACAGCAATCTGCTTGCCTTTACCTCCTGAGTACTGGGATTAAAGGCCTATGGCACCTCAAGTGTTCTGAGTCATGAACTAAAAACTTTTTATTTAGTGCCTGAGAACATGCATGTGGAGGTCAGATATCAAACTGCAGGCGTCAATTATCTTTTTGTTCCATGTGGATTCCTGGGACTGAACTCAGGTCCCTTGGCAAGCCCCTGTTCCCACAAAGCCACGCCGCTGGCCTTCAGTGTTATTTTTAATTTGAATCTAATTGGAAAGAAAGAGGGGGTACGGTTGGAGGACAGGACGAAGAAGGGAAGGGGCTCTGTCTGAGATTCAGCAACAGCAAACTAAGATCCCAGAAGAGGGAGGGCAGCCCAAGAGGGGGAGTTCCACATTTCATGTGGCTAAAATCCCAAATAATTACACCATGCAGGTCTGATGCAGAGCCATAACCTCCCTGAAGTATTGGGGTGTGCGTGTGTGCGCGTGTGTGCGCGTGTGTGCGTGTGTGTGCTGTGTGTGTGTGTGTGTGTGCGGTGTGTGTGTGTGTGTGTGTGTGTGTGTGTGTGTGTGTGTGTTTATCAAGACGTCCGGGAAGCTGTTTTTGCCTAAGGAATTACATTCCAGGGGACTCAGAGGATTTAGGTAACCACAAAAGCCATTTATTTCAAGTACACCAAGATTTCTTCTACTTTGATCCTAATCCATAGCATAATTAATAAATGGAAAGTGCTGGATCATGGGTCTTTTACAACATGTACTTTTAAAATGGCTTTTGGTCTGACATGATTCATTTGCCAGTTGGAAAAGCACTGTCACTTCGGGTGGGCAGGGCCAGGAGGGGACGCCTGGTGAGGGTGAGCAGGCTAGAGCTGCTTCCTGGAGTTCAGGTTCTCACTGGCTCCCTACCTCTGCCCTCTAGGAGACATCTGAGAGCACAGCGACCAGGAGCCCAAACAGCAACCCAGGAAATGACATGGAACAAACGGATAAATTAATACGTTTATAACATGCGGCGGACTCTGTGTGTAATAGCTTCTCCACTATGAATCCCAGTTGTTAAATGTTATTCCCATCTTACAGATAGTGAAACTGATACCCAGGGGAAGAAGTTGGCCTTTGGCAGTGTTAGTGCAGTAGGGCCCGGATCTTTTGTCTTTCAGCTGGAATTGGGTGAGGTGATTCCAGCAAGGGCTTGGAGTTCCTGGGAAGAGAGAGCTGGGCCTGGGGCTTTCTCTGAGGAGCAAACTCACAAGCCAGGTATGAACTTTGCAGAGCCCAGGGTACTAGTGTTCCTGCCAAGAGGGAAGTCCACTGGCTCTGGCTGGCTCCTCAGGGCCTCAGAACTGGGGAGGCGGAGGCTGCGACTCTTACTGTCTTCCCTTTGGCTCAGGGGACTCTGCTTTTTGACTAAGGTTGGGTAATGATAACTTATAGCTACTAACAGGGCCCCCTCCTCTGAAAAGGGAGAGAATGGCTTGTTAGATTCAAATATGCCGTAAAACTCTTAGCCCTGATGACAGAGGCTGGGGCGGGGTTGAGAGGGTCTGGAGAGGCCAGCGGGGATGAGAGGGGGTGTACACACCTCCCATACACGCGAGGGAAGGTAGCCCAATGCTGGGCTTGGGCTGTGTGAGACGGAGAGGAAGGTGCTGGGGGCTGGCGGGGTGTGGCTTTGCACAGTCTGGGGAGAGGCACCCAGGCAACACAGGCTTCTTTACTGCATATGGCTGGCGGGCGGCGCCCTGAGCCCCATCCTTGCTCTTTGTGGCACTTTGTGACAAAAAGTGACTGTCTCTGATTTAAATAATGAGGGGATTGAGGGGAGTTGGGTTCACATGGCTTTCAGGTTGTGGGGATCTTATTTCCTGTGAGGGGCTCCCCCTCCTCCCTCCCTCCCCTTCTCCTTCCCCCTCCTCCCCTTCTCCCTCCCTCTCCTCCCCTTCTCCCTCCCTCTCCTCCCCTTCTCCCTCCCTCTCCTCCCCTTCTCCCTCCCTCTCCTCCCCTTTTCCCTCCCCCTCCTCCTCCCCTCCTCCCTCCCTCTCCCTCTTTTCCTTCTCCCTCTTTTTCCCTCCCCTCCCCTCCCTCTTTCCCTCTCCCTCTCTCCCCCTTCCACTTTCCCTCCCTCCCCCTCCTCCCCCCACTCTCATGTATGCACGTGTGTATGTGGACACCTGTGTGTGCCTGCCTACTTATATCCATGTCTGCATGTGCCTGTGTGTATACACCTGTGTGTGTGTGTGCGCCCACCATTTGTGGCACAAGTGTGCATGTGTACATCCACCTGTGTGTGTGTCACTGTATGTGCCTGTGTGGGAACACCTCTGTGTATCTTCTCACAGGTGGCTTTGACTGATAGGGAAGAGTGTCTGTGTGCAGAGTGGCAGGGCCGCCCTCACCTTCTCTAAGATGCTGCCTGAGTGAAAGCTACTGAAGCCGGTCCATTCCCCCCACAGGGAGCAGGCTCTCTGCTGAGTAGGCTTCCATACACCAGAGTGTCTGAGCAGGCCCCATCCTACAAAACTCACCCACGCCTGGGTTCATCGTATCTGGTAGGGATGGTGCTGGGGAATCTTCAGGCTGTGGTCCCAGTAGTCCATCAGGCAGTGGCCTGGGATGGGTGCAGATATTGTTCTTTGAACCTGAAGTTTGGGTGTTTTGGATGTATCTGTCTGCCAGGGTTTGAACGTGAGGTCCTCATTGGTACCACTCCCATATCCACATTTTGGAGGAGTGTTTCGAGACTCCATGAAAACTCCCTGGCTTTCAAGGCTGGGTCATTTCTTGGGACTTCTCCTCCCTCCCACCCACCTACCTGCCTCCACCCTTTCTGACCAAACCATGCAAACATTGGTTTTCGAAAATATTTTGTTACTTTTCTTGGCAAAGGATTCCAAGAAAGAATTGCAACAGAGTCTCAGAGTTAGGAGGCAACTTTCTGGGGTAAAAGGCGGGTGCTGGGAAGGGGGAGTTTGGGGTTTGAATCAAAAACAGACTCCGAGGCTTTAAAATAAGCGGAGCAGAGCCCTTTGAGCTGGTGGAGCTCCGCATTGGTGTGGGTCCGGCTTTACCGTGCCCAGTGGAAACCGACTGTGTGAGAACTGGGACATAAACAAAAATGTCGTCCCTGGGAGTCTTGTTAGCCGGACAATGTCACAATTGTTCCTTTCCTTTTCAAGGCAGTGCAGCGGGGGAGAGTGGAATATTAACTGTTTACTGCCCGGGGCTGGCTGGGAAATTGCTTGGAGAGAGGAAAAAGGAAAGACAGAAATCGGCATTAAAAATAAAAATATATATTAAAAATGCCAGTAAATGATAAAACAACAGATTGCTTTATGTGCTGTGTGCCATTGGCCCTGCCCTGAGCACTCTCTGGGGGTGGTGTGTGTGAGCCCAGGGGACAGCCTGGCCTTGTTTCTTAACCCGCTGTTAGCTTTTCTAGAGATAACTGCCTGTAGGTAGCTGCTCCAGTGGATGTGAGGCGGAGTGCGGGAAAGGAAGTTGTGATAACAAGTTAAATGTTAGATGTCAGCTGGCAAATCCTGTTAGTGTTTTTTCTCCCTGAACACCGACTGCACCAGCGGACTTAGCGTGCCCTCCTCCCCTCAAAAAAATAATCAAGTGGTTGGAATTTTGAAAAACAAAACTGGAGTTTCAGAACTTCGTTATAAAAATACGCTTAGTGCTTAAGAAGGGGGAGAAAATAACTTTGTCTGCGAGCGAGCTGGAGGCAGCAAGGGAGGCCAGTGTTGTACTCACACTTGAACTTGGTTGATTAGAGGCGCAAACAGCACAGCCCGCTGTATCAGCCTTTATCTGGGCAAAGTTCAAAACTCAACTGGTAATTATGTCCTCAGAAGCTTTCAAAGAGCTGTTGTTTCCAAGGCAGAGCCCCAGACTTGCTTCCTCAGGACAGAGAGCGCTTGCGTTGTTTGTTAGATAAACTCGTTATAATAAAAAGGGGTCAGGGGAGAGGTTGGGACATCTTGGAAGAGTTGGCCACCGCCTGATGAAGGGCTGGCTTCTCTGGGGGGAACTTGAGGCTTTCTCTCTGTTTAACTTTTCCGCAAGAAATTTGCAGGCAGCTAAAGTGAGCTTTGGCATCTGCTTCCTGTCAGACAGGAAGTCACTTCCTTGGCCAAAATTACAAGCTATGGCAGAACTCCCTGGCCACACTGAAGAGCGGGTGTTTTTCCCAGAAGACCGTGTTTCTAGATGCGGAAGTATAAATTGTTACATTGTGTGATCACAGAGCCCAAAATACCCAGGGAAGAGGCTTGCTGGGAAGACTGTGCCCGCAGTCAGGCTCTGTCCGAGTGGCAGCTGCTGGGTACCTGTGAGGAGAGGGGCTGTGGCCTGCCCGAGTTCCCTTGCCAAGCTCCTGTGCAGGGAGTCCCCATCTTGGTTATTTAGGAGGCTGAGGTCTTCAGGTTAGCAGCTCAATGGAAATGACCTCAAAGGGTCACGGTCTGGGGGTCCGTTATTAGGCCTCACTGTGGATGTTCCTCCCCCCTTAGTTTGTGATGGACTAAGTCACCCGCTTTGCCTTTGCCTGCCCACTGCCTCGTGGCTTCTTTCTGAAGGCAGTCCAGCGACTTCAGGGGAACCATTTCCTAAGACTGGCTATAACTGAAGTGTGCGTGCGTGTCGTGCGTGCGTGCGTGCGTGTGTGTGTGTGTGTGTGTGTGTGTGTGTGTGCGCGCGCGCGTGTGGTGTAGGAAGGCCAAAGGCCAACATCTACATCTAGCATCTTCTTCAATGCCCCCCTCCCCCCGATATTGACACAGCTCTCTCACCAAACATGTAGCTTGACAGCCGGTCTAGACCAGCCATTCAGCAAGTTCCAGAGAGCAAACCTGCCTCTGATTGCCCAGCACTAGGATAATGGCCTGGCCCAGATTTTTTTTTTTTTTCATGTGTTCTGGGGAATTTAACTCACGTCTTCATGCTTGGGTGGCAAAGGTGTTTTTGACCGAGTCATCTCCCCAGCTTCAGAGACTCACCACGTGTGGTCCTTTCACAGACCCGGTGAACTGCCCTGTCACCATCTGAGAGGTCCTGTGTGTGCATGCCTTCCCCGGGAAATGCTCAGCGGATAGACCGGACCCTGCATTTTCTGTGTCCGCCAATAAAGTGGATTCGTGTCTACCACGACTCACCTGACTTCAGCTGGGTTCCCTCTGGTGTCTGGGTACTAATGAGAGCATTTGTAACCGGTGTTGCAGGTATTAGCTGGAAAGGCTGGCCGTAAATATTTCACACTTTGCTCCTTGGTCAAGACTTTGGAAGGGAGGGAAGGCCTTGTCACCCAGGAAATTTGCTCTTCCATTGAGATGAAAGGGCGGTGAATTAAGTGCCTGCTCGATCTCTCCTTTTCCTTCTGACGGTTATTGATCTTCCCCCGGAACTGTACGGTTACATTCTGATCTTTCTCTCGACAAAGGGAATTCCCAGTTTGTTAGCTGGCACGCACGCACGCACAGTAGCTGCTCAGTAGTTAGAAGCTGACGGTGCGTGTCCTCTTGAGACTCACCGTATTTCCAGTGCTGTCTTAAGAGGTAGGAGATGTTTCTTAGAGAGTCTCTTTTGTGACTGCCAAGTGGAGAGAGCTTCAGAAGCAAAGAGGCAGTCGCTGTCATAGTGGACGTCTGTCTCTTGTTGCCAACGGAAGGTGACAGTTTGCTTACTAGACTTTTGCCAGGGAGGGGGAAGGAGTGGAGAATACAAGTTTAAAGTTTTGCCATGGCTGAAACAGTTTGGGAGAGAAATCCTGTGATAGCCGAGGAAATTAGTTCTATGAAGCTACCGAGAAACTCAAAAGTATCGGGGCTTTTCCAAGACCCAAGCCCTGGGGGGCTGGATGCAGACACTGACCCACACTGTCTTGAAACTGGTGACCTCCCATGTAGATGGACCTCCTTAGAACCTGGCTAAGTCTTACCCTGTCTGTTCCCATATATTCACAACGCATGTCCACATTAGGTACAAGAAAAGAGATGTTTTTGTATCTAGCGTACACATTTCCCTAAAAAAAATTGGCTTATAGTACCTTCTAGAAGCAGGGATTAACTTATTCCTGGTACCCAGTCTTCTTTGTTTTTCTTGTCATGTTTCTCTTCTAGATGTAGTGCTTTTTTTTTTTTTTTTTTTTTTTTTGTCATTATTAACTCCGTCTTAACCCCTATTTTGGGGGTAGGAGGGTGAGCAGATAATAGTTTTTAAAAGTTTACTTTCCAGGCCAGATTATTTGGCTTTTGACATTTAGGCGATATTCAACCCAATTAAGAGTCCATTAGGTGTTTGTATAAGCCGGGGAAGGAATTGAACCACGACCTGGAGGCCAGGCCTTTGTGGTTTGTTATAATCCCCTTGGGGTCTGCAGCCTGTGGGACGCTGAAGGGGCTTTGAATAAGTGAGGGGGGGTTCATTTAGAGCTCCTGACTGCCAATGGCTGACGAATAAACCGGGGGTGAAGTTTTGTTGGGAACGGCACCCACACAGACAGTGCGTTTGTCCGTACAGTCTGCAGTCGATGGTTGGCGACTCCTTGAATTTCCAAGAGTGGAAACCCAGCACTGGATGAACACTGTACCTGCAAACTTGAACTTCAGTTCCCCGCCAGCCTCAGCACACCCAGGAGACAGGGCAGCGTCTGATGTAGGGCTGTGGTCCCTACCATTTGTGTAGGGGCAGCCTTTTTACCTGGACTGTAATGATGTGACTCTAGAACCATGCTGGAGCATCCCAGCTGTGTCCCGTGCCACGTCCTCAGCCCTGACAGGTTACCATTATCTTTACAAGCTCCCTTTTCCTTCTCCTACCCCTTCCTCTTCCATCTTACCCCACGCCAGGTCCAGGGATTTACCCCGAACCTTAGGCTGCCCTGGAGATATACTCTAGCCCTGGGTTTTGGACAGTCTTACAGAGTAGTCTGCATTGTGGAGTGGGCCTCGGTGACCGTGGGGTGGGGCTGTGAGGGAAGCAGGAAGGAGAATGAAATCAGAAGTCCATGCTGGACGACACGTGTGACTCTTGTTCTGGTATCCAAAGCTGTCCAGTCTGTCACTTCCCACCCCCACCCCTCCTTCTGGCTGGCTTCTCGAGCTCCCCGGCCTGGCTGATTCTAAGCCTCTTCCAAGGGGTCAGAAGGGGGAGGGAAAATAAGGGGTGAGAAAAGAACCAAGGATTGGTCAGAGAAGAGAGAACTATGTTAAGAGAGTTGGTAAATGCCCAATGGAAGGGCAAGTATGGGCAAGGCGGGGTGGAGGGAGGGAGGAGGGGTGGGCAGCGTCTGTTGAATGGGCTGGCAGCTGACAGTGCCACCCCGGCAAGTTGGAGGAGGCTCCTTTAAGGCCTTAGGATGCCTAGTAGACAAACCCGCCCCAGAGAGCAAGGTGAGCTGTTTACTGCTACCTGGAAAGATCATTACCAGCTTGAAGCTGCCTGGGACAGCTTTGCTTGGCAGGGGACTGGGTTCCTTGGATCCGGTAACAGGTTTCCAGTCAGATTTTCATCCATTCATTCACTCACTCATTCATTCATCCATCCATCCATTCATATACTCATTCACTATCATCTATTGATCTATCATCACTTATCTATCTCTATTGTTATCTATCGATCTATCTCTCATCTGTCTGTCTGTCTGTCTGTCTGTCTGTCTGTCTGTCTACCTATTTGTTATGTTCTTTGGCTCATGCTGGCTGCAAGGACCTAGCATTCGTCAGCGCAGGCCTCCTCCTGAGGGCCCAGGACTTGGCAAGCTTGCAGTTGAGCTGTGTCCCTAGTCATTTCCCAGCCAGCCCTACTCCTTGCAGGAGGCTAGTGAGCATTTAACCATGAGTAGTAGCGCCACATCTGCTTCTGTTCCCCCCTTTCTGCAGGCCAGACTGAAAACTTCATAAATGGTATGAAACCCAAGAACACATGGATGTTAGGGAACATTAAATAGATTACATAAGTGCGTCCACCTGTAACGCTTTTATAAGGTGCGTGCGTGCGGGTTGGTTTACCAGAGTGTGCTCATGAACTGAGCTTTGTTCCCCCTCGCTGCCGCGCAGCCGCGCAGCCGCAGTGAAGGCGGTGCAGTTCTCAGGGCTGCCCTTCCCTCCCTGGCAGGGGCCGTCCTGGGCTTGGAAACTTTGATAATGATGCTGTAAGTACCCTTGTGTAAAACTTGTTTTTTTTTGTTCCAAAACATGGCCAGTCCGTGGCACATAAAACCACCATAGGGCTTCAGCCAGTTTTTTTCTCCCCAAATAAGGTAAGCGTTAATGAAGCGGCCTCGGGCCTGGGAAAATATTTGGTCGTTCCAAATTTTCTCCTGTTCTTGGGGCAAAAATCATAGGTTGTTCGGCTCAAGTGTGCCAGTGTCTGGCCAGACATTCAGTAAAACCTGTTTGGTAGCAGTACGACTCGAAACAGCCTTCCATCTATGTAGCATCCTGCCGTCCCGTGTCCACGTGTGTGATGGGAAGCCTCATGGAAAGGATCCTCACATTCTACAGAGAGGAAAGTTCAGTTCAGTTAATCTAACCAGTTTCCCTACCTGACTCGTAGGCCTGGCAGAGCTCTGACTTCCAGCGGCTGCAGATTCCCTGATACCAAACAGTATCTAGAACCCCGAGGCTGTGTCCCTGGTAACGTCTGTGTGGATGCTTGTTGCCAGGCAGCCATCGGTGGAAGCAACAGGAAAGCCTGTTGTGAATGTGGGGAATGTAGTTTCTAGTTGGAATCGTGAAACATAATAGCCAGGCTGTTTGGATGTCTTTGGGCAGGGCTAAGGGGTGAGATAGGACACACACAGGTTTGCTATTATAGAGGAGACTTTGTCCTTACACTCAGTGCACCTTGCAGGCTGTTTGGTACGACTTTGCGGGGTGGTGGGGTGTTGTTGGGTGGGGTGGGGTTAGGTATGTGTATGGTACAGGAGTGTTGGCCAGTATGCTACCTCCCCAGCCCAGAACTTTGTTTTTATCCAGGTAGTGGAAGTATTTCTTGCTTCAGAATGGCCAAGCTCACACAGTGTGTAATTAATTCCCAGAGTCTGGGCTCCTCCTCACACAGCTGTGGGCTCTCATAGTAAAAGCTGAATATGGGGCCTTGGTTCCTTTGCCTGCAAAGCACAGGCTACATCACCACAGAAGGGAAAGGACCACGATATGCAGTAGCAAGCGCTGGCTTTGGAGGTGGACACGTTTAGTCTCCTGGACTTAGCTATCTCCTTGCCTGTCAGCTCAGGAAGTTGCTGATTGTCCAGCGCATTATCTGTGAAGTGAGGAGCGGGGTAATTACCTCCCTGAGGGCCGTAGCCATGAGTTAAGTGCAGGGTCACGTGTTCTCAGGTGGAGACACTCACTTTCCCTGCATCGCTGCACTGGGTGTTTAAGAGTTCTTCAGAAGAGCGTGGCAGGTGACAGGTTTTCTCTTCAAATGCCACAGTAGAGTCGCACACACACCTCCACTCCCAGACAGGGTCTCTCTGTATAACAGGTCTGGCTGTCCTGGAACCCACAGAGATCACCTGCCTCTGCCTCCCGAGCGTTGGGGCTAAAGCATGCCCCACCACTGACCAGACACTGATGGCTGATGTCATTGTAACCTGGCCTACTTCGTGGCTGAAAACAAGAAATGAGTAGTACTCTCTTCAACACAATGTTTTCTCAATTCTAGTATGTCATGGATTGTCAGGCATGCCCAGAGTAATACATTTTCAAGGAGAAAAAGAAACAGTATGCTAAATTTGTATGACTAGGCACCCTGTCTGTCGAAATGTAAAAGTTCTGAAGAGACGTTAGAACTGAGCTGGTCATGCTCCTGTGGGAACACGCTCTAAAATCAACAGGCTGCTCTAGCGTTTAGGCATGCACAGTAAGAACGTTTCAAACACACTCTTGGCCATGGGGTTGGGGGCAGAGTGTGATGGAGCAGTCGTAAGCTGCTTTAAAGGAGTGGCAGCGAACCTGGACTGAGCCCTGAGGAGCAGTGGCCAACTGGAAAGAGCCTGCCGGTGGATTTTGCAGGAGTGTACGAGCAGAGCTCTGCAATTCCAAGTTCGCCTGTTGTTTTTGACATTTGGAGGGGTTGTCAGCACTGATGGTTACACGGAGGCTGCTCCAGGCACACCCCTGGAAACATGTCCACTTCCCAGCCTCCCTCAGCCCATCTCCCACCGGGATGACTGGTCTGCGGGGGTGGGGGTGGGGGTGGGGGTGGGGGGAATGGAAACAATGTCTGCCAAGTCTTCCCTGGGAGACAACATCAGAGCATTCAATGCCCCCGTTCTATAGGGAAGAGTGGTCCCCACACATTAATTAACCTTCGTAGAAGTAGGGTGCATTTGAACATCTAGTTGAAGAATGTCCCCAAAGAATATGCATTTCTGCTGCGAGTGACTTAGAATAAATCCACATAATAGCCCTTGGTTATTAACGCATTATGTGGATTGGACAATGATTTATACTTTGGGGACCTGAACTAAATCTACCAGGTAAGAGCCTGTAGCACTGGCTCCAGAAGGCCTGGAGTTCTGAGCTCGGATGCTGTTATTCAAAGAAATGCACTTCAGATCACTCACTGGCAGGGAAATGTTCTGGTTATAGTCAGCCCAAAGTAAATTTTCTAATGTTTGGGCTGCACTACAGATCTGACTAATGTCAGATTAATTGGATCTCTAGATGTGGGTCAGTTGGGGTTGGAAGTGATTTTATTAGCAAGAAGCCTCCCTGTAACCCCACCCCCCACCTTGAAATACCAGGCCCAGGCAGGCACCCTGGGGAAGTAACCCTAGGCCCCAGGCATAGGCCCAGTGCCTGTGGCCCAGGCACTCTTGGGAAGTGCTGAGAAGCAATGAATTTCCTCAGTGAGATATTACCAGAAGCAGTGCTAGGAGCTGGTGAAATGATGTTTGGATTTCACAGGCTGTCTCAGTGTGTTGAAAGTTAAATTCCAGGACAGGAGGAAAGGAGCACCAGCCTCAGCCTCTAACTTGCCACAGGGCCCTGGGCACGTTTTGGCATGTTTTCCCTTGAGGAAAAACCTTTTTTTTTTTTAAAGAGGAAGAAGGGCTACCCAAAATTTCATTTATTTATCTATCTATGTATTTATTTGTCTAATTGCACATAATTTCTTAGAGCCTGGACTCTTAGAGGCTGTGTTTCTAGACTTTGCCCTGCAAAGTGGAAGACAGAATGATGGGTGCAGCCTCAGAGTCTAGGGAGAGCCAGGATTTTCTCTTCTCATAGTCTCTGGGACCCTTAAGAACCCCTTTCGTTGGGTCCAGCTCTTCCTCTGTGACACGTGCTACGATATTATAGACCAGTTAGATCCTGAAGTCCTTGTGTGGAAGCCCCCTAGCTGGACGAATCTCCTTCAGGGCACCCACTCTGCACCCAAAGGGCTTTCTGCCTCTGGGCTGTGAACCTGTGAATACCTACCCAGGTGCACTTACTCTGGGATGCCGTTGAGTGATGATGGCTAACCCACAGAAGCCCCATTTCCATCATCCAGGCGCGGCTCTCTGAGGAGCAAGGGTTCTTAGTCGGGGTGTGTGGTGTGTGGGGTTCATATGAGGGCCGCACACGAGTCAGGGACAGGACGGACCCTCTGTCATGGAATGAGACCTCTCAGGATTCTGAGTGCCCAGGGCTCAGGCTCCGGCTGCTGCTGGATGTTGGCCGTGGGAGGTCTGGGGGCTGCAGGCTCTGGCCCTTTGCCTTTTGCAGGACCAGCAGCCGTGCTGCTGCCAATCTCTTGCGCCTCACCATGGGTTTGCATGGTCCTTCACTTACCGTCACTTCCTGTTTCCTGCCTGCAGCTGCCCCGCCCCCTTCATACTTTGTGCCCTAACCTCGTCTACACTCACTCCGCCTTGGTGCTTTCCACTTTGTTCATGCCCTGTAGCTATCCCTTCACCTGGGGCCCCCCAAACAAGCAAACAAGAAGACAAGAATACAGTCCTTAATTCTGGACAGAGGTGCTGGCTCTTGGGTGAGACTGTGTTTCCAGTCACTGTCAAGTCACTTGGACAACATCCAGTCATCCTGAATTCCGTCACACGACTTTGATAGGGAGCTGCTGTTTCTCAGGGGTCCAGAAAGGGGCCGACTTCAAGAACAGGAGGGGATAGTAGGTGAGGGGCATTATGAACAGCTGTTTATTTCTAGCTTGGCGGTGAGTGTGTTGGTGACACGGCGCCGTCTGGCACCTGCTTGCTTAAGTCAGAGACGTCTTCCAGAAGTGTCTGAAGAGCTACCACATTCTAGTGAATGGGGAGACCGGTACGAAGTTAGTGAGGGCCCTTGGGTGCTCCTTCTCGGTGGAAATAAATGCTGGCTGGTTGTAAGCCTTGGTTGCAACACTTTCCTATCTGCTGATTGACTCTGTACTTACTCATCTGGCCTAGGTTCCCTTACTGGAGCTAATACCCCAGACCAGCGGGGCTGAGGGGGCTGTAGCGACCTTGCTTCCTGTATGGAAGGCTCTGTCTGCGTATTTCTCAGCGCTGCCTGCAAGTTCAAGTTCTGATGTGAGATGCTTGTGGCATTGCTCTGGTCTTGACAGACAGGTCCTCGTGGAGAAGGTGGGAAGCTTGTGCCTAGCGGACACACAGGTGCATTGTCCCACAGGTGGGCAGAGGTTTCCTGCTCACCCACCCAGGGGCCCACTGCCTGAGGGCTTTCTGTGAGGATCCATGTGAATACTGAGGGGACTGTGGAAACTTCTGGCCAATTAAGGATCTCACCGAATGTCCCGGAGTCTGGTTACGGGCGAGGGTTTTAGCATCAATGGTGGGTTGGTATTAGCTAGTAGCATGGAGGACCCACAGCTGTGGGCTAGGGAGGAGGCTGGTGATTTGTAATAACCCTCTTTTGTCTGACGTAGGGGAAGTTACTGCGTGTGTCTTTACAATCTGGAAACCCATGCGGTGACACTGGTGACACGGGTGTCAGGAACCTGGAAAAAGTTAAACAGAGACAAGAGTTGGTGCAGGATGACCATGAGGACCAGGGAGTGGAGGGCTGAGGATGGGGGTCATTGTCTTCTGACCTGGAGGTTGGAGGGACTCAGTTGTCACTCAGCTCGCCTCAGCAAAAGTGCCAGCTTAGGGTGCTCTTAGCATGGTGCCATTTTTGTCTGAAGTAATGGTTGAGGCCAGGAGGGGGAGGCCGGGAGAAGGTGCGGCTTCTGTCGGGCCATGTGACGGGAGAGCATGCCGAGGGAGTTAGCCGGCACCCTCTGGTACTTGCTTAGCAGTGGATTGTTTCACATTTACTGGGGATGTGACACTCCCAGTGCAGCGTGCTGTACCTGCGGTATCTGCGGGCACTTGTCTTAGCTCCTTCCCCCTGTCTCTTATGTATTGTGAGCTAAGAGCTTCGAGGACCACCGCCTTTCTGTCAAATCTGTTGTAAGCTACATGAGTCCCCTGGCTATTCAACAGAAGATCCCTGCAGAATGCTGAGGTGTTGACTGTGCAGATCGCTTTTACAGCTTCCGGTGTGTGTGTGTGTGTGTGTGTGTGTGTGTGTGTGTGTGTGTGTGTGCGCGTGTGCGTGTGTGTGTGCACACGTGTGCGTGTGTGTGCGCGCGTGTGTGCGTGTGTGTGCGCGTGTGTGTGCGTGTGTGTGCGCGTGTGCGCGTGTGCGTGTGTGTGCGGGCGTGTGTGTGTGCGCGGTGCGGTGTGTGTGCGCGTGTGCGGCACGCGTGTGTGTGCGCGTGTGTGTGCGTGTGTGTGTGTGTGTGTGTGTGTGTGTGTGTGTGTGTGTGTGTGCTTGCACATGTGCACGTGCGCATATGTGCCTCTGGTGAACATTTTATTCTCAGGTTAAATGTGGGAACATCAGGGAACAAGATGCAGACATTTAATGTAAGACAAACATCAAGGAAAGTTTGTATTTTTGTGCTTACAACAAGCTGTACCTAGTTTCCATGAGAGGCAGCCATCTTAACTCTACAACCAGGCATATAAAATGTTGACGTTTTGTTTTTGTTTTTTTAAGAAGTTTGCTAAAGACTCGCTATTGAAGGGGAGGAAGACTGATCTATTTCCATCTGAGCTTCCTATAGGAAACCTTCAGGGAGGGTGTTTGAAAGAGACCCAGCCTTTGGTGTGCCTGCTGTGTGCCAGCTGCCACGCTGAGTTCTTTGTGTGCGTGACATCTCAAGAGTAGATAGCACTATCGCTGTTTGAGGCGCCTGGCTCTCAAGTGCCTTTCTCTCCAGGAGATTAACATTAACAGGTGACTCAGGCCGGGAGGGTGCAAGCCCCATTTGCCCATGAAAGCCAGGACTGCTTTCTAAAGGCAGGGTGTAGTCTTGCCAGCTTTGTTGAAATGTAGTTCTTGTCCCATGCGGTTAACCAGTGTAAAGAGGGCAATCTCTGGACCGGGTGTACTCGGGATGGTGACACTCCCCATGAACAGTCAATTTTAGAAGATTCACGTCCCCCATGAGCTCAAGGGTCCCTTCGTGTGTGCTCCCCATTTCCCGCAGTAACCTCAGCCATGGGTGGCTGCAGCAGAGGCAGCCTGTGCCTGTGGACCAGGCTGCCCTCAGATCTGTTCCTTCCACTTAGCACAGTGACGGTTTTGATGGACGCCTCTCTGCCCGATTTCTGGAGACTATTGTCCCTTTGCTTCATGCTTCTAGGCCTCAGAAGACAGGGAGCCCCGAACAGATTCTCTGAGTGGGCCCAGAGGGTGCCGGAATGAGTGCAGTGTTGGAGGGTTAGCACTTCTGCTGGGGTGGAGACACCAGGGCCCGGCTGGAGCAGGGGACGGGACACCTGGCTTCTATGGGGCTTGAATAGTGTGGAGTGTTCAGAATCTTCTGTGCTGAAGCCACCCCAGGAGCTTTACAGGAGACCCCCCCTGTTCCTGCCTTCACCTCTGCTACTTCCTCCCCCAGCTCACACTCTGGAGGGGGCAGGGATCTTACCTTTCCTCTCAGAGCTGCAGCTGTCGGGGAATGTTATCAGTGTTGGAACTAGGCACTGGCCCAAATTCAGCTGGTGCCTGGACTGACACTGAGCTGAGCTAGGGACAGCTGAGTGCTTTCCTATGAGTAAGCTGCCACCCAGTCTGCGGCTGTCCTCGGGAAATGTTTGTCCTGGGTAACCCGGCAGGAAGGGGACCCTGATAGTGGAGATGGTGCCATCTTCCATGAGGTGGGTGTCGGGAGCCCAGACCCAGGGGAGTGTTCGTGACCCTCTAATGTGAGCAGATGGCTGTAGGTCAGGGCTGGCCTGGCTGTGGCTGCTTGAGGACAAGTCACGTCTCTGCACCACCTGCACCACCAAGCCTAAGGAGACGCCATCCTGCTTCTCTGACAACTGGCTGTGAGCGCGTTTCTGATGATCATGTGCTTGTTTTCACAGTCAGTACATAGGGAGCTGGCACACCTTGGTTATGTTTGGAAAACTTGGGTGAGATCTTGTGGCGACTCACCAGACAAAATACTCACCTCTCAAGCCTGGAGACCGGGGTCCAGGTCCCTGGTACTCATGTAGGTGTGGTGGCCTATCAGTAAGCATAGCACCGAGGAGACGCAGACAACGGGTCCCTAGAGCCCGATGGCTAGCTGCATTAGCGGAACCAGAAAGCTTTGAATCCCAGTGATAGCCCTTGTGTCGGTCTGTGAGATAGAGAGCTATCAGAAAAGGCAGCCTGATGTCAAACATCCTCTGGCCCACCTCTGTGTGCACACATGCAGACCAACACACACTGGAACATGCGTGTGCATACGCAGGTATGAATGCTGACTTCTGGGGCGTGGTGGGGGGGGATAGAGCATTTTGATTTCCTATATACACCAATAACAGTTATGGCAATGGGTATGAGATCATTTAGGGTGTCTAGGTAAAAATGTGAAGATTAATAAATTCAGGTGTTAGTGCCAAGTGATGTACCTGATCCCTGAGTTAGAGTAGCAACCCTTACCAGAGCACTGGTAGCCCGAGGAGTCATGTGCCTGAGAGGCAGACCTAGGCGGGTCTCTTCCTTCCTCAGCCCATCCCCCCCTCCCCCCTCCCCTTTTCCTCCCTCCCTCCTTCCTCCCTCCCCCTTTCCTCCCTCCCTCCCTTCCCCCTTCCTCTCCTCCCTTCCTTCCCCCTCCCTCCCCTTCCTTCCCCCTCCCTCCCCTCCCTCCCTCTCCTTCCCTCCCTCCCTTCTCCTTCCCTCCCTCCCTCCTCCCTCCCTCCCTCCCTCCTCCCTCCCTCCCTCCTTTCTTTGAGACAGGGTTTTCACTGTGTAGCCCTGGCTGCCTTGCAACTCACTCTGTAGACCAGGCTGGCCTCAAACTCACAGAGATCCGCCTGCCTCGACTCCTGAGTGCTGGGATTAAAGGTGTGCACCACCACCACCCGGCTGGGTCTCTGTTTTACAAGTAAGCATCTTTCCAGTTTTCAGTTGTGACCACAGGGACAGTTAGTTCACAGTCCCTTTCTCCTTGGGTCCCAGAGAGGAGGGTTACCATGGTAACTGATCAAACCAGAAAGTCTGGGTTCCAGTGATGGTGGTCACTGCATCCGAGTGAACAGAGGTGGTTCCTGACTCCAGCTGTAACTGCTTCATCCAGGCTTTGCCTTCGCTTCCCAGCCGGTTAGCCTGAACGTGAGTCAGGCGCCAGTCGGCCAGGCCCTCGTGCCTGCCCGCCTTCCTTGTGGCCTGGACCGTTCCCGGCCGCAGTGGCTGGCACAGTGTTCAGAAAGCGAACCCCACCCTGGAACGGTGCTGCTGTGTCCGAATGTTTATTGCCTTTGGAGGGGGGAGGCTTTGGAGTTGTGGCCCGGGTTTAGGGTCTGCTGTTGCTGCACCCCTTCATGCCTGACCCTTTCCCTTTCCAGCCGGTCTTCCGCTCCAGAGGGCTGTGCACCCTTGGCGGTGAGGGGGAGGTCGGCAGCTGACTCATGCACCAAAGGTCACTACAGTGGCTGGTGCCAGCTTGCCTCTTCCCTTCCCTGGGCATGCACACCGCCTTGGACCTTTTAGACACTCGGGCTGACTTTATATAGAACATTCTGGATTTATGAGTTAGACTCGGGTTTATTATTTTGTACTTTGGATTCTTCCTTCAGGAAGACCAGAGATAAAAAATACTACCTTTTGCCAACTTTGCTACCATCGACCTTGCCTCACTTCCCTCCAGACATGAGAGGGGCGTGTGTGTGTGTGTGTGTGTGTGTGTGTGTGTGTGTGTGTGTGTGTGTGTGAGTCTGTGTCTGTGTGTGTGTGTTTCATGGATGGGCAGTCCTGGGAAACTGTGGGTTTCAAAGAAGCCCAGGCATACCTGGGGCCTCAGCCTGCTCCCGTCTGTGGCCTTGCTGTCCCTGCTATTACTAATCCTGTGGCTTCATACCATGTAATTTACAGTATTAGGGGCACTTGGAGTTGCAAGGCTTGAGAGGTGGGTGGGCCATGGCCTGTTTAGCGTCTGGGCTTCCTGGTCTTCATTGACTATTTGCATTTGAACTTGAAGGTTGGAGGCTTCCTGCTGGCTGCTGCAATGACCCACATCTTCACCAGGCAGGGTGCACATCAGCCCTGGGTCTGTGTGTGTTTTCAGACCCGTGCTGTTAACTCAGTGGTTTTCCAGAGAGGGTGTTTGTGTTCAACAGAGGACAGCGGGATGAAGTCTGGATTGTCCCAGCTGGGCGGGGGCTGCCGTGTCATCCAGTGGATAGAAGCAGTTCTGTTCCCCACTCCTGGTCCCGAAACTCAGAGAAATGCCCTCTGCACAGCAGCATAAGGGTTTATTGGGCCACCAAAGAATAAACTAAGATGCAGAGAGATGCCTTAAACAGAGCCAGTTTGCAAATGTGTAAATTGTGTTTTGACACTTTAACACCCCAGCTATTTCACATGTTTAAGGAAATTTAGTGATTTACCTTATATTCTTATTATTTCCTTAGTGTGTTTGCTTGTTTGTTTTACTTTAAGACAGGGTCTCACAACCCAGGCAGAACGCAAGCTGTTATTTATTTGAGGATAGCCTTGAACTCCCGATCTTTCTGCCTCTACCTGCTGAGGGCAGGGATTCCAGGCGTGCACCTTCATGCCCAGCTGGTTTACTGAGTGCACAGACCTGTCTCTTCTGACCTGGGTTTTGCTTACTATAAGAAAGAATATGTGTGTGTTACAATGTGGGGGGTTAAGTTCTATTTCCATTTGTCCCAGCCGTGGCTTCCTACTTAGGTAACATTTCTAAAGAGGAAGGACCCAACCTTACTATGTCATTCTACTTACTTCACAGTAGAGGGTTGTGGAGCTGGGGGATGGCTCACTTGGTAAAGCACAGCAGGAGACCTTGACCTGATCCACCACACCCAAGGCAGGGGTGGTTGTGTGCAATTGTGACCCCAGAGTTTGGGAGATGGAGACCGGGACCCTGGAGCACTCTGGCCAGCCAGCCTAGCCTAAATGGTGAGTTCAGGTCCGCCGCTGAAGAGTGACGCCCAAGGCTGACCTCTGGCTTCCACACTCGTGTGCAAAGAAGTGCACCTGCCCAGATGAAAACAATAAATCAAAACCAGAATGGCTTCACGTTATCTTCTGGGATTCACAGTTTGCTCTGTAATCTCTTCTTAAGAGGGTGCTGTGGACAGACAGTACATCATCGGTTTCCTGGCCCTTCCAAGACACGTCTGGGGAAGTAGATGAGAGGTGTAAATTAAGAAAAGCAAGTGTTTGTGGCTCCAGACTTAACCTTCTGTTACGTTAAATGGCTCTGTTGAAGAGGGCTGTCACAGCGCTTGAAAACTTGGGAAAATCCAAGCGAGCTGTGCCATTAAGTCACCTTTGGTAGCCCAGGATGTTTGATGTGAAAATTATATGGGCACATCTAATTGGGTGCATTTTCACCCCACAAGATGTGTACTAAAGGGGTGACACCCCCTTCTCTTCTTTTTAAGCTAAATTGTTTAATCTGAATTTCATACTATTTAGAAGAATTCAAAGGAGTCTGCTGCCATTTTTCAATGTCTTTTGTTTAGCCATACTGTCTCTGGGAGCCAACCTCAAACATCTCTAGACACCCAGGAAGAGCTGGCGGACCCTCTCACCTCTAAGTGGGGATTGTGAGAGCTATGACCCTCCCCCTCAGGCCCCATAATTCAGTCTCCTCCTGAATGTTCCCAGATCCCAGTCAGGAGGGAAGAGTCAAGCAAGCAAAGCTTCCCAGCAGCACACAAGTGTGAGCTTGTGTGTGTGTGTGTGTGTGTGCACGCGTGGCTGCGTGTGCTGCGTGTGCACGTGTCTCTGTGAACCTGTGCTTCCTGTAAAAATGGGAAGAATAATTTTTGTCTCGCCTGATTCCCAGAACTGTGCACACATTTCCGGTAAAAGGTACTCAGAGTGAAATAGAAAGCATTTACACAGAGATAAGATAATGGGCAGTTAAGTTAATTTAAACCCTGGTGTCAACGACTGATCAGTTTATTCATACACTGTGGAGTTCACCCATTTAAGGCAGAGTAATGGTTTTAGAGACTTTATGGAGGTCAACTGTCACCACAATGCTGCTCCCTCCCGCCCAGACCCTCATTCTGCCCTCTTTGTACATAAAGTTTCTCGTTTTAAGCCTTCACGTAGGCGTGGAAATTACGCAATCTGGGGTCCTTTGTGATTGGCTTCTGCCACTCGGGTTGACCTTTCACGACCCATGTATCTTCCAATATATCAGTACTTCACCCTTTATCCAACTCAGTGATGTTTCATTGTATAGATAGATCACATTTTATTTGTGAAAAAATTTAAAAATTAAAACCCATCACCTAAGCTCGTGTTTGTTTAATTTTTTAAATTTTTTTTCCTTTTTTAAAGTTAAGGGATATTGATTGGTTAGGTAGTGGTGGTGTACACCTTTAATCCCAGCACTCGAGAGGCAAAGGTAGGCGGATCTCTGTGAGTTTGAGGCCAGCCTGGTCTACAGAGCTACACAGACAACCCTGTCTCAAAATAAATAAATGAACAAACAAACAAATAAATAAAATAAAATAAAAAGTTAAGGAATATTAAGGGACAAAAATTTCCAAATCTGTGAGGGGCCTGTGCTATCAGGGGGCAGATGCTGGACTTCAACACTCTCAGTCTCTGAAGACTCAAGGCTCACAGTCAGCGGAACTGTAACCATTTTCGGGTGTCTCTCTGCGGGTTGGACACAGTTAAGATGTTATCTCCAGTGACTGGAGCATGTCCCTGATAGAGCCATCTCTCAGGCCGCCTCTGTTTTCTGCTGGTAATCCTTGCTGACAAGCTAATCAGTCAGCTGACAGCCAACAGTCTGAGGAGGTGAGGCTGTCCCACCTGGGGAATCTCCTGCTTGGGGCCTCCTTCCTGGTTATTGTTTCGGGTGCTGTTTTGAAACCGCCGAAGGATTAAGAGGCAAGACTATATGTTTGCATTCTGAGAGGCGTGTGGGTGAGGTCTGCTCTGTGAACAGAGCTCTCTGGTTGATTGTCTGAAGGCAGGGTCTCCCCTTTGGATGATTGGCTGAAGGAAGGCAGGGGCTTGCTCAGGATGGAGCCTGCCTGGGTCATATGCTCTGGTGGCTACCCTCCGTGTTCCTGGCATTCATGTCCTGCAAATGTATTGTCTACATACATTACACGTTTGACCCTAGCTTCATTTTTCAAAGCAGGGCCATGGAAGAGCAGAGACTGGCAGAGGCAGACAGAGCTCTGTGAGTTTGATGTCAGCCTCATCTACATAGCAAGTTCTAGGCCAAGTAGCACTACACAATGAAAACCTGTGTCAAAAACAAAACAGCCGTAACAGAAAAGGTCATAGAGGGCTTGCTGGCCCTGGTACCACCTGAGCCAGGTATGGCAATGTAGACCTGAAATCCAGCAGTTGGAGTAGAAACAGGAAGATCAAGCCTGCAAGGTCCCCCTCAGCTCTGCGGTAACTTTGAGCCTGGGATCCTTAAGACTCTGCCTTAAAACAACAATAAATATGAAACACTCTCTGATTCTTCTACACACACACACACACACACACACACACACACACACACACACACACACTCACACACGCATGCACACACATGCTCACACGTGCATGCTCACACACACATGCACACACATGCTCACACAATGCTCACACACGCATGCACACACGCATGCACACACACTCACACATGCATGCACACACACATGCTCACACACACATGCACACACATGCACACACATGCACACACACATGCACACACACACATGCTCACACACGCATGCACACACACACACTGAACACACGCTCACACACGCAGACAGAGTCCCCTTTACTAATAAGGATATGTCTTTGATTATAAGGAAATAGGCCAAGGTTTGGTCTGCAGACCTTTTCGTGTCGGGTTCTCGTCCCTCCTTTCCCTCCAGGAATCCCAAATCTCGTATGAAGAAGCAGTGGAATCAGGCTGGGTCTAACCTACGCAAACACTTGCCTTCGGCTGCGTCACTAGTGTTCTTTTGTTACAGTTATAAGAATAAAAGCTGGAGAAGGGGTGGGGTGGTCCCGAGTGAGGGTCCCGAGTGAGGGCCCGGAGATAAAGGAACAACATGTGGGAGAGCATAGCAGGCGAGGGTGACCGAGGCGGGAGGGAATAACACGCAAGGCAGGTAGAGCTTAAATGTGGAGTTTATTTAGAAAGGGGAGTGAGGGAGAAGGGAAGAGACACAGAGGCACCGGGAACAGAAGATGAGGGGGGAGCAGGGGCCTGACTTTCAGAGGGTCCTTTGCCCCTGCCTGCAGACTGGCACCAATGGACCCCTGGGCTGACCAGGGCACTGCCTGATTGCATTCTGCCAGGTGACAGGGGCGGGACAGCGTAATGCCTGGGTCCTTAACAACTAGCATCCAGGCTGGGTCCACTCTGGAGCCCCCACCCCCATTGCCAGTTTTTTCCCTGAAGGTACTTTTTTGGTGGCAAGTATCATTTTGTAGCCAGGGAAGCTAACTAATGGAGTTGGCAAGGCTTTTGTGTGTCCCCATTTTTGTACAAGGTATTGTCATTCAAGATCAATCCTGTTGGTAGGAATCATTGTCTTCTGAATATATCTATTTTCAGACTCTCCTGTTAAATTCCTCCTTTATAGTCTTGAGCTAACTTTAAAGTTATGAAATTAACTTCATGTCTGTGGTGCGCCTCAATCACCATGGTTTGTTTCCATAAGCACCTAGAGACTTTAAATATCACTCTCTCAGAAACGGCCCCTTGTTCTCACCACCATCCGGTCATTAGGCCACAAAGACCCGCTGGGGCCCGTGTCGTCGGGAAGCATTCAGCAGAAAGCGTACATTATTGCCTAATGCTAATAACTGGTTAGTGCAATGAGGAAGGAGGACCCATATTTGGGGGTTCCTACCGCTAACAGTATGAGAGCTGTTCACGCATTTCCAGGATGAACCCCAGGATTCTTCTAGAAGTCTTCCATTTGCATTTAAAAACATTTGATTCCTATTGATAGAGGAGAAAGGGTCGTTCACCAATGCCAACTTACTTAGCGAGGCTGTCTAAATGTCCTCGTGGTAAATGAGATTCCTAATCTGTCCATTCTGTCTCCCACTTCTCAGTTCCACGTTAGGCAGATTGCTCTCCTTTTGTAAGGAACAATTTAGTTTTTAAAGAGATTTCCCAGCAGACAGCACAGATCCCGAGTGCTGTCTTGCCCCGTGGTCCATGACTCTCTCTCCAAACTATTGGAGTATTCCACTTGCATCCCCCGGATGCACAAGCCCCATATTAGCTGTTAATGTGGCCAACACAAACCTGAACAAACTTACGCTCAACTTTAATTTCAAAAACTCATCTGCACAGTTCTCCGCGTGGGTGCCACGGATGAGTGCTGTTGTGATGTCAAAAGCTTGGCCACATGTAGCCATTGTTCCACAGAGCTGACCTGGTAGGAAGAGCTCCCTCTACCCACAGCAAGTACCAAATGGTGTTTGCGGCATCGCTCCACTCTCCAAGCCCTCTGCAGCCTGCCATTCTTTAGAGCTGAGCTGCCCTCTCAGTTCCTCCACAGTGGGTGAGTGCCCAGGAAGGACTTGAGCCGGGGTTAGGCTTGAGCGTGTCCTCCTTGAGCATGGTCTTAAAGGCACCCTTAGCTAGAGAGGTGACATTGCTGAAAACAGGGGCGCTAGGTTCCATATGGGGGTAAGGGCTGTGAAAGTGATAGAGGCTTCACTTCCTGTCTGCTTGGGGTCTTGTGGAGCCCCACACTATCACCCACCGAGAGCAGAAAGAAAGATCTTGCGGGTGTCAGCTAGGACCTGGGGTGTGAGATCTGGTATTCCAGCTGGGCCTGGGCCACTTAGAACTTTATTTGTTGATGTCACGTGCTCTGGCTGCCTTCTCAAGTCTGGGTGCAGCTATGGCTCCCACTTCAGCATGCCACCTTTTAGAGGTGATCTTAAGTTGGTAGCAGATAAAAGACTAAGAACACCCCTTTGCTCAAACTGACCCCAACAACCATCTCCTCCTTCCGAACCATCCCAGACTCTTAAAAACATACACGCCATTTCCTTCCCGGCGTATGATGAAATACGTTATATTTCCAACTTCTCAATATTTAATGGCTAGGTTTGTTTTCCAAAGACGGGGTTGGGAGAACAAGTTGTCAAAACTTTGCTTTCTTCAGGAAGGGCCCTTGGGAGGATGCCATTGGTTCACATTCTTGTGGCTTCCATGACCACATAGAACATACGTGTAGCAAAGTTGATCTTCATCTCGTGTTGCCTTTTCTCCATGGCTGTCTGTCTGTCTCCACGTACATACCTCTTCTTCTGTAACGACACTGGCCACAGAGAAGGAGGTATAGGGTTTTTGGACTTGTGAGCTGGCAGCCTCGTTGGCAGGACAGACACACTGAGCCCCTTGGTGGTTCTCATCTTGCCAGCGTGACGCTGCGGGGTTAAGAGTGTTGAATCATTAAGTGTGAAGACAGGCTCCCACACTTCCGTGGGAGACACACGTTCCGTTTGCTCCTTTGCCTCCTCTGTAAGTTGTAGTATGTGAAGGTCCCGGGTGGACACTGGTCCCTTTGACCTTGGAGATGTCACTCCGTGCCAGGTAATGACAATTCTGAGTAGGGTGCCTGATTGGCAGGGACTTGTACACTTGAAGAAGGAGAGGCTACTATGCCTATGGCCTGGGCATTTGTCTGTCCTGGCTCTGAGAATTCCTTCTCTAAGACTCTGTCCTGCCCGACCACACGTGCCGTCGTGCACATGTGTGGACATGTACCCACTGACACAAACTCACATTTTTGGAAAATTAGCGGTAGAAAACTGTTGCATGCACTTGTATGTTAATGATACTCCCTAGGTTTGGGGAGGGACTGGACTTCTTTTAATGATAAAAATGGTAGCTTTCTGGAGGCCTGGCTGCAGTTGCTTTACTTTTCATGGAAGTTACCTCACCTGAGGTGAGGACTGTTGCTGGGGCTTAACGTCAGATCAGCACATCATGAAGACCTTGTTTCTCCCCAAGGACATGGTCATGTGTATGTAGGTTGTTTGCTTGGTTGCATGGCTGCTATTGTTTTCTGTTGGCCTTGATGGTGCTGGTGTGTGTGTGTGTGTGTGTGTGTGTGTGTGTGAGAGAGAGAGAGAGAGAGAGAGAGAGAGAGAGAGAGAGAGAGAGAGAGAGAGAGAGAGAGAGAGAGAGAGAGAGAGAGAGAGAGAGAGAGAGAGAGAGAGAGAGAAATGAGGATCCTCCCAGTAACTTGTCTACTTTGCTTGTTTTTGTAAACTGGCTGTTGTTGGCATCTCTGTGAAACGGATTCTTTATTCCTATGAAGACATAACATTTTCTCAGAGAACCCTGCACTGCTGTTTTTTTTAAAATCTGGGTTTCAGCTTAAGTGTGTCTTCTCCACCTACACACTGAAGCTGTTGGACCTGGACAGGCTAACGGGTCTGCAGAGGGACAGCAGGCTTTGTTCCACAGTCATGGCGATCTTTCTACACTTTCAGTGGACGAGAAAACGGGCTCCGAACTCAGCCATGTGCAGGGCAGAACCAAATGAACGCTGTGTAGGGACATAGAAAGTGATTTGGCATCAGGAACGGTCCCACACTGAGGCTGACAGGTCTGAGTGTCTGAGATCGGCACACAGGACCCTCAGGAGGCCTGGGGGCAGCATTCTTGCTTAGTCAAAGAGCCAAGGACTGGCAGAGGAGGGGTGTGGTGTCCTTCTGAAGCCTGATGCCTCTATACTTAGGGAAGAGAAGTGCGTTAGCCATGCTCAAAGACAATTAGGCAATTAGAATTCTTTCCGGTTTCTGTAGGCCATCATCTGTGGCCGGAAAGACACTGCTTTACCTAGTCCATCCATTCAAACGTTAATCTCATCCAAAGCACATCAGAATTTGTTGTTTTTTTATTTACTCTATTTTTTTTTCTTGCCTCCATCCCCAAAGACAGGGTTTCTTTGACTGTCCTGGAACCAGGCTGACCTCAAACTCAGAGATCCTCCTGCCTCTGCCTCCTGAGGGCTGGGATTAAAGGCATGCGCCACAACTGTCATTTTATTTTTTATTTTTATTTTTTCTTGTATCAGGGACTGAGCTGAAGGCCTTGAACACGTTAGGCATACGCCGAGCTACATCCAAGCCAAGAATAATGTTTAAACAAATATCTGGACATCGTGTGCACAGTCCAGTTCAACAAACATGTAAAATGGATTAGACACAGAACCAACAGAAGGTACATACAGTGCACATTGCACATATAATAAAAAGTCTCCGTATAAAGATTAGCTTACACAGTTATGCAGGCTGGAACTTTCTGGAGTCAAAAGCAAAGCTTAAGCCTTTTCTTTCTTCCCCCAGCCTAGTAGATTGTTTCAGATTCTTCCAAAAGTGAACAGCATGTGTGCACATGCCTGTGTGTGTGAGAGTGTGTGGGTGTTTCCCAGTAAAGCCGTCTGTGTATTTTAGCTTGCTGGCCTCCATTTTGTCACATGACTGACTATCACCAGCATCTTACGGAAGGAGGCAGTGAGGTCACAAGGAAGTGTGATAGCGGAATAGGCAAACACCACTGGACTTTGTGTGTGTTTCCGGCCGCTGTGTACAGACCTGCCTAACACGGCATGTTAGCTGTCCCCTCCAGCCTGCCTGCCATGTTAGTGTGTTACGCGCTGTAGCCCCTTAGTTTTAACCTTCCTTCTTGGGAGGACACTCCTCCAGGCGCCCACCCACATCCAGGCAGTGTTTTCCCAAGGCAGGGCCACTGCCAAGGATGTGTGATTCCCACTTCCAGATCCACACTCCCAATTTGGTCCCAATTTGGGTGCATACCGAGTAAACCTGTCCACGCCTCAGGCTGGGGGAACAACACACTCTACCTAAGCTAATAGCTTCGTAGGTTAGTGTCTCCTAAATAATTTAAGAAAGGGCACAGAACCCCAGCAAGTGCTGATTCATCATTCTCAGCCCCGCCTGAGCTCTGCGAACCTGAGCCACAGAGCGCTTTCTCTCCCTGGACCCCAGTGTACATCTGGGCTGTCTAAGGCTTCTATACCCTAAACTTTTAAGGCGTTTAAAACTCATTCTGTTCTGTGAAAATGTTACAAACGGAAGTGGGGATAGATGAATTAACTCTTCACATTCAAAACTGTTGGCTCATCACACAGAGGGAATGTGACCACCAAATGTGGCTCTGAGATTCTCTGGCTCCTAAGTATGAAAGATAACCTAGGTGTGTGTGTGTGTGTGTGTGTGTGTGTGAGAGAGAGAGAGAGAGAGAGAGAGAGAGAGAGAGACAGAGAGAGAGAGACAGAGAGAGGCAGAGAGAGAGACAGAGAGAGGGAGAGAGACAGAGAGACAGAGAGAAACAGAGACAGAGAGAGAAACAGAGAGAGACAGAGAGAGAGACAGAGAGAGAGGCAGAGAGAGACAGAGAGAGACAGAGAGACAGAGACAGAGAGAGACAGAGAGACAGAGAGAGAGACAGAGAGAGACAGACAGAGAAAGAGAGACAGAGAAAGAGAGAGAGAGAGAGAGAGAGAGAGAGAGAGAGAGAGAGAGAGAGAGAGAGAGAGAGCACTGCACGAGGTGAGGAGGAACCCATGGAGAACGACAGAGACCTTGAAGGCGACCCTTGCTTGTTCTATCGCTCTAGCATTTCTTTCCCAAGCCCCTTCTCCAGCCCCAGGGAGACTTGCGTTTGTGGTCGTTGCTTTGTTAGGCAGCAAAGCCAGGAGATAAGCATTAAGCCTTTGCCTTGCTGGCCTCCTTCCAGAAACAACTGGAGAGTTCCTTGTGCTGCCCAGGTGAGTCAGGGCTGTAGACACAGCCAGATGCGGTCACCTCCATTGCGAAGCTGGGCTGGCCTTCCCGGGCTCACACATCTTGCGGCTCACCGTGTTTACCAGTGAGTGCCGTGAAGGCCCTGTATCCCAGGCGGACACAAGGCGCTCCATGGTGAGCCAGCGCTCTTGCTGCCCCTGGGCAGGCCCCAGCTTCCAGCACGTGGCTGTCCCTTTGTCACCTGGGGAGCTCTGTTTGCCCGTGGATGGTTGTAATACCCGAAAGCAACCCAGGAACGTGGAAAGACGGTGGTGTGATTGGTGGCCGCCCCAGGGGTGTGGCTCCCGATCTTTCCTTCTATTGATTTGTCTTCCAGAATCATCTGTAGGCATCTGGGCTGGGTGACTTTACTAGTACATCCTTTGCAACGAACATAAAAAGATATAGTTTCCTGCTTTTCCTTCCCTCCCTCCCGTGATGGGGATGTGGCTTGTGCATAGCATATGCAAGACCCTGGGTTCAAGTCCCAGCAGCACCAGAAAAACCAACCAACAAACTTGGAAAATGGGGACTGGCATTTGTTATTTTGGAGAAGCCCTTCTTCACACCCCTAATTTCTTCCTCTAAGCTCACCACCTTGTAAATGGAGCTGGGACTCATTTCTGACCAGACATTGGGTCTACACAGTGCTCATTTGCTGGAGTTGACTAAACACAGCCCATCCTGTCCCCCTAGCTGTGTGACCTTGGGCATGCTCCTTAACATCTCTGAGTCAGTTTCCTCCTCTGGAAACAGGCAGAACACTCTCTTACCCCACGCGGTGGTTGTGAGAGCTAAATGGAGGAGTCAGCACAACCGTCTCTAGGGGCCCGGATGGAGAAGGCAGACGTTCCTTCATCACACATGGGGTGTGCAGCCCCTGACCCACACAGGGGTCTCTATGGTGCTGTGGCGGCTTCTCTTAGAATGCTGTAGTCTGGGGGACACAGGGGTGTTAGGACAGGAGCCCCAGCAACTCAAGTTGTGAATGTAGTCGTACTTGAGTACGTATGACTGTTTGGTATACACACGTATGTAGTAAGTATGATTACAAGGTGCATACAGCATCAGACCCACAAGGTGTTAGAACCTTCAGTAAGGTAAGTTAAGAGCGAAGGCACAGCCAGGTGGCCGGTCACTTGGAGGAAGGAGCAACCGTGGACGTTAGGGGATGATGAGGTTAGGGCTGGGCCTGGCGGGAAGGGACAGAGTAGGAAGGCAGCATGAGGAGGTGGTGTCTGAGGGGTCTCTCGGGGACTTCTGGCCGCATGGCGGGGAGGCCAGGAGAGTTCTGGGCTCCTTTGGTTGCGGGGCGCCCAGGGAGACGTGGATTAGGTGGGGAGTCAGGCTGGGGGCTGTATGCCTTGCTGACTCGGCCCTCACTCTCCCTGCTAAGCCTTACTCTGTTCCCCTTTCTTCCTGGCAGCAGAGCCCCCTCCCTTGCTGCACTCAGGGACATGCCTGTCAGCACTTCTACCCCCCCTCAGACTTCACTGTCAGCACGCAAGTCTTCAGGGACATGAAAAGCAGCCACTCCTTATACAAGGTTGGGGAACCCTGGTGTGTGGAGGTAGGTCTCGGAGCAGAATGACGGACGGTATGACATGAGCCAGCCCTGGAATGAAGCCACCCATCCAAAGTTTACCTCTCGCGAGGGCAGGGCCCTGGCAGCCACCTCCATCCCGGGATTCTCCTCGGCTCACTTTCATTTCAGGTGCCATGATGTCTGGCCGCACTGACCGCTGATAGGGAAATCATAGCCATAAAATCACCACTTTACAAGAGGAGGGTGGCGGTGGTTCTAGACTGGACGTATGATGCCCAGCTGGCTCATAAAGGCCACCCGACCCAGCGTCACATGCAAGCATGCATGCTATCCCAGAAGTCTTGAACGTAGAAAGTCATTTCCTGGGGCTCTTTATGGCTCCCACTGGACGGGAAGCGACCACCTCAACGTTGCCATTGCTACTAGCAATTAGCAGTCTACAGTATAGATTTTTCTTTTCTTTTTTTTTTTTTTTTCAAATTCAGGGTGCTGAGAAATGCCTCCCACCCCACAAGCTCCCTGGCTAGCAGAGGCAGGCACAGCCCAATGACTGCTCACAGATGTTGTTCTCCAAGGACAGGAAGCATTGTTAATTTCCTTTAAATAATTCAATGCAATGTCAATACCCCACACGACTCCATGCTCTGGAGTGACAGCTCTCTTCAAATTAGTAGTCCCAAGAAAAAAGAACTTGCAGAACATTCTTTTATCTTCAGGAAAGCAAACATCAATGCAGACTTTCAAAAAAAAAAAAATTAAAGTAACTCTTAGATTTAGATAGAAGATGATGTTTTGGTTTTCATGAATATTCAGAAGCCAATTAGCGAAGTCCTTTTTAAAACTGGTGATTGTGTTCCTACTAGGTGCTGAGTGTGTGCTATGTGCTGAAGTTAGAAAACAGAGCTTCTCTAGTGGGCGGGATAGGCACCTGGAGAGAGATGGAGCACGCACGCATATGTCTTGCGTCTGGAGGGGGAAATCGTAGACAAAGTCATATTAAAACCCTTGTTCTACTTAAGAAACAGTAAACAGCCATTTAGAAGAGCTGGAGACATGTAGGAAAACATGTAGCTGGCATGTCACACCCAGACCCTGTACTGGCTGTTGCTCACCTAGTTTTTGATGGGTGTCTTTAGTCATTCATGTTCACAAATTTCAGAAGCTGTTGCGGTCCTACTGACAGTTTTGCATTCTCTCACCCAGTGTAAGGGCAAAGGATGCTGTCCTTCGCTACAACATTTGTTGGGTAGACCGTGATCAGCGCCCTTGGAATTCCTATGCTCTATCCATTACCCTCCATCCAAGTGTTCTGCTCCTTTGTCTGTGACATGCGTGTGATTGTCCTGTACTCACACTCCGTTACCTGGTACCAGCGTGTGTGCAAGTGTGTGAGTGTTTAGCTGGTTCAGCATGGCAGGGCACCGAGCCCCACACTTTGCAGTGGCTGTGACCTTATCAAAGCTTTTCTTAGCAGACCCTGCCTGGACACCTTTTCCTAAGCACAGCAGTTCGTTCTGACTCTTGAGAGTAAGGCTAGCCCACCAGGTCTGGCAGATAAGGCTAGCCCACTGGGTCTGGCAAAGGGTAATGCGTTCACCTTTGGCAGAGTTGGGACGTGGATACAGGAGGCCCAGGTCCTGTTTTGATAGGAGGAAATGGGACAGAAAGACGAGCTTCCTCGTAGCCCAAGATTTGCAGGAGCCGATTAGAACCCTGGCGCCAGGGGCCTGGATGGAAAAAGAAAAAAGCCATGTTTCCAGATGAAGGATAAACTCACAGAACGTGAATCGGCTAGGCACAAAGGTGCCGAGGAAGAGCAAGTTACCAAACCGCCCTCTGCCTCAGTTTCCCCAGTGCATAGACAGGCTGTGCATGAAACCAGCGCACACGGGAGAGCAAGCACACGCAGGAGACCCCACGAGCCTGGGCGTCTTTGCAATGCTCAGTCACTGACAGTCTGCTCGGCTGTGTGCTTTCCATCCTGCGTGGAGAATCACGCTTAACATTGTTAGTACTCTCTACTTGAGGAATTTGGGTGGAGTGTGAAAGTCCCGACCTGTGGTGTGAGCATTCCAGAAACGGCTCTAGGGAGCTAGATGATTGGCAGTTTCCAAGCGGCAAGTCCCCAGTCTGTCACCTCTATTGGCAAGACTCTCTCTCCTCCTTGATGCAATTCCTGGATGTGTAAAAACCCTGGTAATGGAATACTGGCCAGGCTTGCTCCTCTGGATACCCAGGGAGATCCTTTGACGTGTCACAGAGACTTCCTGAGGTCTGGGCACTCCTGTAGCGGAGTGCACTCCTGCATTAACTCCTCCGACCCCCACAGCAGCCTCAAGAGTCAGCATTGCACACGCCCGTTCTGCAATAGAGGTAACTGAGCCCGAGCTGTAGAGCAGCTTAAGATCACCCAGCTAGAGAGTGGCTGCCATAAAACGCCGCTAATGACAGATGTGCTGTTGTCATTCGAGGATGAGTATTTCCTCTGCTTTCCAGAAAGAGCATGCATTTGATCCTGTTGGCCGCCCTGCATTCTTGGGAACTGGAGTTAAGTGTCTCAGTCAGGGGATCTTCTGAATCATCTCCAAGTAACACCCGTTGTCCTTCTCGCCTCTTCCTTGTTACTGGGCTTAGGTCCTGACCTTTGGCATCTCTTCTAGGGAATTCAGTAGATAAACTGGTTGAATAAATATGATTAAGAAAGTCAACACCCACCTGGACAGGCGTGACTCGCTTCTTTGTAGATAGTTATTCGTGGACATTGTAGAGCTGGCCACACAAACTCACTGCATTGGGGCTGTGAATAGTGACAATAACAGGGCGTGACACAGCATAACTGCCTGCAGATAAGAGAGGGCTCGAGGTAATTGCTTAGTCACCACCACTGCCATTGGAATACTTGCAAACAAACTTCTTAAATAGTTCTTTGTCAGGAACCTCCTCTCACTCCCCATTTCCTTCCTCTTTGGGGGCTCTGTGAACTTTCCCCAGTCAGTGGCTGGGGGAACTAGTAAGACGGTGCACTCACTCTGTCTCGTCAGCTTTTATTTTTAGTTTTGGTTGACTTACCCTCTGGCTAAGCATCGAGCCTGTTTTGACTTCATTTTCAGGTGCCTGTTTTCAGAAAGGGCCGAACTGGGGCTGTTCTTCACTCCTTAGCCTGGAAACCCCCAAGGGGGAAGGGCAGTCGTGCTCAGTCTGTGAAACCAGTGTTGGAGATGGGGAGGTTGACCAGTTGGTCAGGGGAAATGAAACTTTCCCTGGCTTTATTAGACCACAGCCTGTGAGTCTGTGGCTTCTTTTTGTCTGATTTCTGAAAAGCGTGGCAGCACAGCTGGGTTTTATTTTTGCTTATTTGTCACTTAAAACAGATAAAGATATTACTTCATGTCCCCAGTTCTTTCTTTTCAGCTATGTATGGAAAGTGAGTGTATTCATTAGAAGGGATTGCTCTGTGTGCGCGCGCTCGCTGATTTGTAAATCTTTGTTATAACTCTATGTTAGCAAGCATCCAGCTATCCCCCCAATAAAAATGTATTTTACCACCTAATTAGAAGCAGCCTAAGCAACAACGTTAAATGCACCCCTAAAGGTAAAGTTTGAATTTGGATGAGCTTCAACAATCATAGCTGGGCTCATGTTGTGCATGCTCCCCACTTCAGTATCAAATGCTCTCCTGTGAGCACAGGGAGGACTTCTGACTCCTCCCAGCTGTCCACTGGGGCACTGGAGAGGTGAGAACCCTTTGACATCGCTCCCAAGCCGAGGCGACTCTTCCTGAGCTTTCACTGCTACAGGGCACCTGGCAGAGGATGTGAGTGGGGATACTGGAGAGGCGGATTCTGGAATAGTTTGTAATGCCCTGAATGTTTGAACTGTGGTTTCCTTGTGCAACCTGGAGTCCTTCTGTATAAAAATTTACCAGCAATCACCTCCTCCCAGCTACACCTCTGTGACGGGCGTGTTCTTGTCACTGTGGTCTTATAGACGAAATGGACACATGGCTCCATCCCACTCATGTGTTACTCACTGACTACAAGAGGGGGCTGGCCCAAGTCCTCACTCGCGTGTTCATCATTCCTTAGGCCTAGAGAAATGTCACTACGGACATTATCGTTGCTTTGAGCACTTGCCTCGTCCCCTGTGAGCTGGTACGGGGATAAGAAGTCCCTGTTGAGTGGGACGGTCACCTCGGGAATTCACCTGTGGAAGATGGCTGGCTCTTCTACCTTGTGAGATGCCCTTAACTTGGTGTCTGCCTCCGTTTCCCTCCTGTGCTAGTCACACGTGTTCTCCACATCCCTGACACAGTTGTTAATGTAGAAGACTCTGGCTTGCTCCTTCTTTATACTCTTTACCGTGAAAGATTAGTTCTTCATGGGCTACAGTGCATCAAGAGAAAGTATAGACCAGCACCAAGCCCCTCCATTCTTGTGAGCGCCGCCCAATAGAAATAGTCTCTGGGCTCTAACGTTACCTACCAGTCTCTCTCCCTCTCCCCCCTCCCGTGCTGTATCTCCCCCTGTTATCAGTCTCTCTAGTGATGTCAGAGAAGTATACATTTTGGACTTGGGCGCAGAGGGGAAACATCCCTACTCTGGAACGAGGCTCTCTTTTGTATTAAGGGCACCACTGTGGTGTAAGCAGCGTGAAGCTCTTACTTGTCACTCCTCCTCCCTGTTTCCTGTGAACCTCATTTGAAAGGCATTTATTGTCACAGCTACTAGTTTAGCAAGAGCCTATAAAAGAAGTTCGTTCATCCTCTGTCCTTCACGCAGACCTTCCTGCCTCTGCCCAGAAAGGCCATTTCAAGCCTGTTTGAATAAAGACAAAAACAAAAGCTGGTGTGGAGGCGGGGAGTAGATGCATGTGTGAGGGGTGTGCATGCCTGCAGGTACATGTGGGCACTCACATGTGTGTGCATGTGTGTGGAGAGGCTAGAAATCACCCTTTTCGGCTTCTTGCCACCCTGGATTTTCAGGGTCTGTCTCTGAACCTGGAGCTCACTGCTTGTCTAGATGATCTGGGCAAAAAGCATCAGGGAGTCTCCTGCCCCTGCCACCCAGTGCTGGGATGATGAATGTGCACCTGTGTACCGCAGTGATGGAATTTTTTTACATGCTTGCTGAGGTTCTGAATTCGAGTCCTCAGGCCGGGCTCAAGACATTTTGCTGGGCTGGTTTTTACCACATCTCCATACCCCCTTGACTCTGTTTCTGTTGGGGGCCGTGTGGTAGAAGCTACATGACTCTTGATGACGTCAGGATCAAGGTTCGGTTGCCCTGTCCACTGCTGCTCACCTCTGCTCTGGCTGAGAATGAGGAACAAGGTGACTTTTGTACAGCCAAAGTTGATAACTGTTAAAAACCCTCTTGGGTGTGTGCTTGTCTGAGCACATGTCTGTCTGTCCCTCTGTCTGTGGTGTCACACAGCATGTGATCACTGTCATCATCCATGACCTCTGCTGCAAGAGAACAAAGCATTTCCCTGAGATGTGTGTGTGTGTGTGTGTGTGTGTGTGTCTATGTGTATGTCTGTGTGTCTGTGTCTCTGTGTGTGTTTGTGTGTGTATGTCTGTGTGTGTGCCTGTGTGTGTAGGTCTGTGTGTGTCTGTGTGTGTGTCTTGTGTGTGTGTGTGTGTGTGTGTGCCTGTGTGTGTATGTCTGTGTGTGCCTGTGTGTGTATGTCTGTGTGTGTGTGTGTGTGTGTGTGTGTGTGTGTGTGTGTCTGTGTGTGTATACAAGTGTTCTCATACGAGTGGAGTTCACAGGATAATACTGGGTGTCATTACCCTCCCCAACTTGCTTACAAACTCCTGGGTGAGACTGGCTGGCCTGCAATTCCCAGGGACACCCCTGTGCTTACCTCCCCTGGGATCACAAACATGCATCTCCACCTTGGCTTTTTATGTAGGTTCTGGGGACCAAGCCCAGGTCTTAATGCTTGCAGGCTTTGTCTGCTGAGCCGTCCCCCACCCCACGCTGTTATCTTGAAGGGGCGTGGGTTTGATGTAGTTTTCCCTCCTAAAGCTCATTTTTAAGGCCTGATGCCTGTCTCTTCTCCGCCCGACTCTAGGCTCTTCTTGGTCACGCAGAGGGAATCCCTGCTTTGCCGGTGGGCTTCTTAGTTATCAGTGCATCTCCACTGGCCTTGATTGCTCTTCTTCCTGAGATGTTCTGGCCTGCATACCAGGGTGCTTTGGGCCAACCTCATGGACTTCAGAGAAATCAGGCTAATGCTGCTGGTGAGGGTGGCGTGTTATTACTATCCACAGAGGCAGCAGGGTGGAGTGAAGCAATCTTTGGAACCTTCTATGTTGAATTATCTGTTACTTTGCAAATGCCAGGATAGGTGACCAAAATTTGGTCACGGTGTCTTAGGTGAAGGTAGAGCGCGATCTGTAGATTTGTCAACCTAGACCTGGTTCTTTCCAGCTACCTCACTAGTCCCTTTAGCTAGATGAAAGGAAGGACCGGGAGACCGGAGGTCTGGAGTTGCTTGCAGTGTTTGTCTGTCTCTATCTAGGTTCTCCAACAAGCCGAGTGCCTGGGGAGACGTAGCTGTTGCTTCCCCAGCTGTTTTGAGGTTATGCTTCATAAGGGAGATGTGGAAGGCGGGAGGGAGCCTATCTATGCTCCTGTCCTCTTGGGAAATAATGACAGGTGACCTGAAAAGTCCTCGGCTCGGAGTGTCACACTCGAGTGAACCGAAGACGATGCATTTGGCTAGGGAAGGTAACAGCAATCGCACACATGTAAATGCTTGTGCAATCTAATTCCTGTCTTTGTAATTACTTGGAGACCATCCATTGCAGCCAGCTGAGAAGAAGTATGAGCAGTGACCCAGGCAGGAAGCAGAAATTGCAGGGGAGGAGAAGGAGGGCACCAAGAACAAGCTGTAGCTTTCCTGTCTCTGAAAATCCTTTTAGAAGCAGGGAAAGGCACAATAGTCTTCCAGACTCGCCATTCAACTTTCCCGTCCCAGGGTGCAGTCTCTTGGAGAGAGTGAAGGACTCACGAGTCTGGTTAAAGGGAAGGATGGGTGCTGATGAGCGAAGGAAGGCGTCAGGGCTCCATGGGGGAGGAAGACCTTTCAGACAGGAGGATGGGCAGCACTTAAAAACTAAACCACAGAATGAAAACCCAGTGGTGCTTAGCAAGGGCGGAATGCAGCAGCCCCGGGTTGGAGTGCGCACTTTAAGGAGCCAGGTATGGTGTTCTGTTGTGTCTCATGCTCACCTATCTGTGGGAAGTAAGTGATGCACAAATTGACCTGCTGTGCCGAGTGAGGTTGCCATCAGTCCGGTTGACCGTAGGGTTTTGGAAATGTGATGTCATTTCTATGAACACCCACACGAGAAGTGCCCCCCACCCAATTTGGGTGACAGATTACATGATAGGGCCCAGGGAAAACAAAAACACTAAATATTCACGTCAGGAAAACATAGCAGAAGATGCTCTCCTCCTCCCAGATGAAAGGCAGCGGGCTTCGGACTCCATTAACAAGGATGGCTGGCTGCAGTTGAAACTGGGTCCACCCTCTGGGCATGGCTGGCCAGACAGTAGCAAGTGGAAGTTGGTCAGTGTTATGCTGGCTCTTTGGGGGCATGTGGAATGGGAGCTTTGAGTTCTAATCCCAGCTCCAGGTCAGCCATAGAGTAAGAGAGCCCGGCCATCTCCCCTTTCTTGTTTTGACTCTTTCAGTTGGATATTTTCTCGGTGGATTTTCTTTCCATAGAAAGCAACCATGAATTTAATAATAAGGGCCCGGTGTTTAATGCGGGTCATACTGGTTAAGCCAGCTTCACATTGAAGATCCCCTTGCCTCAGCTCCCCGACGCCAGGAACAGAGGTGTGTGCCACCTCTCCTGGTCCGATAAGGTTAGAATTCATGCCGGCCTTTGTGAAGGGGCATGCTTCACAAGAGAGCATGTGGCGTTGGTCCCTGGCCGTGGATGGTGGGGTCTAGTTTACAGGTGATTGCCAGCTCGGGCCAGCACTCTGTATTAACCTTGACCTTGCCAGGAACTGGCAGAGTGAGCAAGTGTGCCTTACAGAACCTGAGGAATTCCCGGTTCCTATCTTCATTTGTCAAGACAGCCCAGTAAGCGGAGATGTATGTGGGAACTGGTCTAAGTCTCTACCTTTTCATCGGTCCCCATCCCTTGTAGGCCCTGGTAGGGTTTCCTATTAATCCTCCCTATTCTCTATGGACACCTGCCATCTTGCGATGGGTGGCGTAACTGTAGCCCTAGGAACTAGGAGGCTGGGACAGGAAGAGCCACCTGAACTCAGAGTTCAAGGCCAGCATTGGGAACACAGCAGACACCACCGCACAGAACTCCGCAAGCAACAGCCCTGAAGTCACGGCTCCCCCAGGGGACCAATGTCCCGTCATAACTCCGCGTCTGAATAAAGCCATGGCTAACATCTTCTGCCTGCTTACTCTAGATCCCGGGCTCTGGTTTGAAGTTCCTTTCTGTACACTTCTCATTCAGCCCTCCCCGTCAGTAGCAACTGTTTATCTTAACAAGAAGGAAACCTTCCTTATTTTATTTTATTTTTTTAATGATTTGCCCCCGGTTCTGCTGAGGGTAATTACTGGGACCTGGGGAGTCAAAGTCTGGGGCTTCAGATGTTTTCCAAGACAGGGTGCCCACCTCCCCAGTGCCGTGACCCCTTCTTTCCTGTGACATGGCAGCTGTAAGCGGAGGTACACATGCTCTCCAGACACTCTGGCTGAAGATGGTTGGGACAGGAGCTTAGGAGAACCGGCTCCAAGCCCAGCCGGAACATCCGGGTCTCTCAGCAATTGGCAACATAGAGTTTTGTTTTGTTTTGTTTTGTGTGTGTGGTTTTGTTTTTTAAATAATTAGAAACAGTTCGACTCTTGTTACCACCCACAGTAAAAAAAAAAAAAAAAAAAAAAAGAAAAAAAAAAGAAAAAAAATTGCTTAGCTCCCACAAATTAAGAGAGAAGGGGGAAAAATAAGGCCACTTGGTGGAATGATTAAAACAGAGTTTAAGGCCAAAAGTATTTTCGAGAGAGCGCATTGGACATGTGACTACCTGAGTGGGGTTCCGGCCCTCAGTTTCTACCTTTTTTTTTTTTTTTTTTTGGCCTGGTTCAGGTTCGTGGTAGTTGCTCATGAGGGCAGGGAACCTAATACCCAAGCCCACATGCTTCTGTACTTGTTAACGGTATGTCTTCTGTGTGGGTGTGAGCATTTGCATCGTGTGTGGTCCTTATAGGGCTGAGCTTCAGTCCCCGTGCTGGTGGCCCAGGAGGAGGAGGAGGAGGTCTTGGTACAGCCCACAGCTTGTCCCACTGTATGGACCAAATCACGGGGACAGGTTCCTTAGGGGTGTGCCCTTATGGTCAGTCACCACCATTGTTCATGGGTCAACTGAGGGTCTGTGTACATTCCCGGCTCCCTTTACCCACCCTTCTCAGGGCTGACAGTGGCCAGAGTCTGAGTGGAATCTCTCTGGCAAGGCAGATGTGCCACCCGCTGGACACACTCTGCCCGTGCCTCCTCCTTGTCTCTCTAAGTAGTCACGTGGGCAGAGGGATGGCGGACTTCCTCATCCTCCTGGGAGGTGAATGGGGACTTGCGGCTGGGCGTGGAGGGGCAATCCCACAGGAGGGCACCCTGAGCCACGTTGCTTTGATTTCCATTTGTGACGGCTGCTGTGGGGTGGTCTCCTCCTGCCATCCTGACTTGTTTAAGTTTATGCTTTGTTGGCAAGCAATTTTTTGATGCTATTCTTCTCATAGCCAGAGGCCAAGATCCCTTGTGGGGCAATGTCTGAACTTAATAGTTTTCATCTGGATACTAGGGAGGGTATCAAGACACAGGGGCAGGGGTGGGGTGGGTGGGGGTGGGGTCTTAGCACTCACTCCATCTCCCAGACTCTCATGCCTTACTGTTTCCTTTCAGGTCACTGTGTAAGAGTGATTTTCCCCTCCTTCAGAGGGCGTTGTGCCCCGTGGCCTTGCGTGCTGACCCTACAATTGTAGGTCAAAGGGCATAGTGCCCCAATGGTCTTACAGATGGTTTACTATCACACATGCCAAAGTCCCCATCACACTCCTTCTGGAGTGTCTTGGCAACACTTGGTTTCTCTCCTGGCTACTGCCAGAGTTCCTCCTCCCACCTATACGGTTTGTAACGTTGGGTGAATTTGTTCTACCCTTCTGGCTGGCTGGGAGCCTGGTCCCCTGAGCAGATTCTTGTGCACGCAGAACAGGGCTGTGTGTGCCAGCTTGGCAGACGAGGGATAAAGACACATGGAAGGCACGGGGTACATGGTGACAGCGGCGGGTCTTCAAATCCTGCTCGTCTAGGCTAGACCTCCCCAGCGCGGGCATGAACCTAGAAATATAAAAAGGGCTGGGATTAGAAGGGACCCTTTACGTCCAGCCGGAAGTCATGGGCTGAGTTTAGTTTGTCGTCTCCCTGGAATCTCAGCCCAATCTGAGACCTGTTCCTCTCTGAGGTTACAACCAGAAGGAATCCCAAGGTCAGCTTCTAGGAGTCTGAGCTCTGTCTACAATCAGAGCCTCTACCTGTGTGAACGGGCTCCGTGAAAACCGGCTCAGTGTAAACGGCCTGGGTCTCAAAGTTGTCAGGGAAAGCTGCTTTGAAACAAGTGGGCAAGCTCATCTTCAGAGTTTTGGGAGTCCTCAGAGCTGTGCTTCTGACCTGTGCCTGGACACCGGGGGCCTGTTTCTCCGCCTCGCCGCTCTACACTTCTGCAGCTACTGTGCCCCCCCAATCTTGCTGATCCACATCCTCCATGTAGTAGTTCATCTCCACTCTTGCCTCTGTAACTCCAAGCCTTTGCTCCTCCCCTCTGACCCCGCATTGAACCAGAGTGTGTACCTGCCTGTCAGAAGCAGACCCACTGGCTGGTGAGTGAGAGCTTTCCAGCATTCTGGCCTCAGACACTCTTAGAAAGCGGAAGTGATGTAAGAAGGGGCCTGTTCAATGAGGGCGAGCCTCTCTGAGATTTAGGTGGAAAAAGATTTTCTCTAGGATTAAAGAAGAAGAGATGTTCAGAGAGATGATGGGCCCATCCTGCGCATACACCGATAGCAGCGAGGCAGAGAGATGCTGATAGATAAACGGAACCTTACCTAACAGGTTAGGTTTGTGTGCAAGTGAACTTCGAGGTTTGTTGGGCCTGGCCTCCTAGGGGAAGGCAATAAAATAACTCAGACAAGGAGATGGACTTATCAGAGTGATCTAAAAATACAAACGCACACAGCACAGCCTCTTGAGTAACTAACCCCAGCCAGAGTAATTTTAATGTTTGCAGTAACTGGTGGGTTGCAAGAAGTCTGCTGCAGGATCTGGAAATTGTTGAGGTGACTAGCAATACCCCACTGACTCTGTCAAGCCTCTCTCTAAACTTTGGCAACTGAGGCTCAGGTACAGAAGGTGGCTGGCTCTAAGACTCTGAGGCCACATCACGAGGTGATACAGGAGCCCAGGACAGACATCCGCTCTCCTGGCTGTGTCTTCCCCACCCACCGCGCTCTCCTGGCTGTGTCTTCCCCACCCACCGCGCTCTCCTGGCTGTGTCTTCCCCACCCACCGCGCTCTCCTGGCTGTGTCTTCCCCACCCACCGCTCCTGACTCTTAGCAGGGTTGCATTTTGTTCAGCGGCATTTCTGTTCCAGAGTGTCCAGGATGAATTCACTGATCTCCCTCTTGAAATCATGAATTTTCTGGTACCCTGGTTGCTGCTGGCCTGTCAGGATGAATGCAATCATCTCTGCTGAAAGATAGCTGGGAAGCAGGACCTAGAACACGTGTGTAAAGAATACTAGAAATCTTGCAAACAATGACTAGGCTTTTAGCAACACCTAGCAAAGTGGATAACACAGGGAGAATCACACCAGTAAGCCCAGCATTCAGGAGGCTGAGGCAGGAGCAATGCAGTGAGTTGAGGCTGCGAACCATACCCTAACCATTTATACGAGAGATGAATATTTGTGTGTTTTTGCTACCTTATTTCCCCAAGGACTGGTGCTTGGGAATTTTTTTAGGGTGTTGCTGTCTTGGATTTTGTTAACAGCTCAGAAATGTGGGGAGAAAAATAAAGTCTGGGAAACATACGTACAGGAGATAGGGTGGAGATGAACAGGGCAGCCATGGTGCTCTAGAGGTGCTATGGATGAAGTTAGATGTTTACAGCTTTGCTAAGAGCTCCATCGTGCTGTTAGAGCACTGTGTCTTGTAACCAGGAAGCAGGCTGAAGCCTGGGTTGAGTTCAGCAAGTTTGTTTTGACTTGTGGCCCATGAAGAGAGTGAAACCCTGCTTATGTAACGCTAACTGGGCTGGGAATGTCAGCTGGGCCCTGCTTGCCAAAGCTTGAAGAGTTGGGAGCAGACTGTGTTTAGTATGACTAATCCAGCTTGGCAGGGTAAAGGGGTGGGTGGGTGTCGCTCTGAGAGTGAGGGATGACTTATGCTATTTCAAATATTATCAGTTTGCCTGCACTATAGCTGCTCCCGAAGTGACTTAAGTAGCCAACTGAGTTGAGGCCTCATTAACTGATCAACCGGTACAACCCTGACTGTTGACTGCTGGGGTCAAGACACCAGGGTATTCATTCCACTTGCCATCGGAGAGCCATGCTCTCGGGTCCTGGGAAATTCTTCCTGTGGCAGCCTGTGCTGGTCAAGTGTGGCTGGCAGGGTACTCAGTAATTAAAGCTGATATACAAAACCAACGCCAGATTCCATAATAAAAGTCGCAGCGAACCCCAATAAAAATGTAAAGTAAAGAAAAACGTGGCCCACTTTCCTAATAAAGATTCCAGATGTAATTTAGACTCGGGTCTCTGACCTTCTCCATCTTTATTTGGGCGCCTTTTGCTCCCTCCTTCCCCCAAAAGGTCCCTCTTGGTCCCTCTTATGGGACAAAAGATCCCCATTTTCATGCAGATGTCTTTAGTTGGAGGCAAAAATAATCCAGAAGCATGTTTGCACAACCCACCACCCTTAAACAGCGCGCTCCCTGCCCCCACCGCGAAAAGGTTGCTCTTTGGCGGGGTAGACGCCCTGCCTGAGGTGAAGTGGGGACTCGCTTTTGTCCCTTCCCTGATGAATGGACGTAAAATGTTCACTGAACCTGGAAACACCTCCTTTTGTGCCTGGTGCCCCCCTAACACAGGCTGTTAAACTTGGGGCAATTGCTCATGGTGGGGGATTGAATGGGGCCATTGTGGGTAGAGGGGCTCACATTGAAGCCATTGAGGGCATAGAGATGTCATTGTTTCCCACGTATTAAGGAGTAGACTCTGGGGACCCCCAGGCATCAGTGTGTCCAGCCACTGTGCTGACTGCACAGCTGAGTTTGTCGGTTTGAATTGTCCCCTAAAATCCCCCAGCATCAGAAAGGCTGGGCAAGGTCCTCTTGGACAGGGCACGCCACAGTGCGCCCCCTACAGCACTCATGTGGTATTTCTTACAGACATTGGCATCTCAGGCTGCTCCTAATCCTGGGTCCCAGCTTCCCCCCTCCCCCCCTTGATTCCTAGCCATCATTTCTGCAGGGAGATCACTTATCCTCCAGGCATCAGGGGGAAAAACATTTGTTAAAAATCATCCTTCCACCTTAGGAATAACAGAAGTCCCCCATTCTTGCTGGTGTTTTCATTGCTTCCCTTTGGCCATATGGCCTTCTGGGGGACTTCTGATCTTAATTGCTGCATCCCGCCTTTGTTTGTTCAAAAATCAAAAGGCGGACAGGCTATTGATGGTTTATCTCTATTAATTGCAACACCATACCTGCCAACTGTCCCTTCAGTTAGTAAAAGAACCCGCTACGAACCCTGCCCACAGATTATGTGTGTGCTCACATCGCTTACCACGGTGTGTTCAATCGAGGTAGGAATATTTTGTAGCTTTAGAATTGCCATGTGGGCATTTCCCACTTCGACGCTTGGTCACATAGTGTTGACTTACAGGGAGATGGACATGAGGTTAGGGAGAGCAAGCAGCCGGGAAGTACTTGAATGCAAACTCTGAGTCTTACTGTGTTAGTTTAGAGGCTTGGGGGTATATTCTTGGCAATGTTGGATTTGCCTTCTGCAAAGTAGGGACAGTAGTTCGGTTAACACCCTGGGAATGGCACAAGCTTCAAGCTGCATGCTTGCAAAAGGCGATCCGGTATTCAGTTTCCTCATTGAGGGTGGTAGAGGGCTGAAGGACTGTACAGTGAAATTCCCGTTCATCTCACAAGCGAGGAACATAATACAAGGTCTCTCGTAGTGTTGTTTTGCCCGATTCACTGATAATTTTAGCATTCAAACTAAACCATGGTTCCGACCGAATGTATAATAAAGAAGGTTCTTTTCAAATGGTTCTTGCTTGAAGATGTTGATAAACCATCCTAGAAATCGGCTTTGTGTTCAAAAGGCCAGTTCCTGAAGCCAGTGAGCACATGCCAGGAAACACGAAAACACATTTGCTTTGCCCTAGCCGTTAACACGCCCGCTAATTGTTGGCTGCTTCCTCTGGTTTAAGAAGCCCTTCTGCAAGAAGGATCCATTCTTATGGACCTCTGTAGTGTCCGAGTGGAGACATCTTTAGATACTAATGGCCTTTCAGTTGCCGTAGGTTCTCATGCCTTCTCCATGAGCCCAGCACCATCTGAATAATTGCTTTTAAAGAAGTGGGCTTGAGGAGCTGTATTTAAAGAATTTATAATTTCAATTCTGAGATAGTGCTTTTTGTTGTCCATCCCTCCTCTCTTCCCTTTCGTCTTCTAAGGCCCCGTATTTCAGTAGTGCTGTGTTTAGGTACAGTTCTTGTATCTTGCACTCATCAAGCATTTAACCCATGTTTAATTGGTTCTGTGAATTTATACTTGCCATGGCAGGAAGCATGTTTTGAACTTACATACCTCATTGGTTTCTGAAGTGCTTTTCCTGACAAGCTTGGCTGCCTCAAAATTACAGTGAAGGCAGAGTAGATTCTAATTGCTGTTTCTTGACCCCTGAGCATCTGTATATTTTACCTAATTTATAGTTGGGAAAACAGCTAAAAACTGTTGTGTGTCTATACCAGTCATTTATGTTGTAGTTTGTAAAGCCTGGAACCCAAGGTACAAATGCTACACGGGACACACTAAGTCCTGGGTCAAAGGACAAAATCCAGGAGGCTGGACAGGTGGCTCAGTGGTTATGGGCACTGTTGCTCTTACAGAGGGCCTGGCACCCACGTGGCTCACAGCCCTTGGTAACCCTGGGTCCGGGGATCTGCTTGTTGATGCTGAGTTCCTGTCTACAGTGTTTCCTAATCTCCATAGCAGCCCGTGGTTAGATAATTGGAGAGTATGGTGTGCAGCATGGAGAATTTTTTTTTTTACTCTTTAAAAAAGCCATTTAAAGCTGTGTTACTTCCCCAATGTGTAGGCAAAGCAAACTGTTCGTTGATGTTTTCCAGGAAAACAGAATGGAGGCGAGCCGAGCTCTGACTTCTAGTCTGTTTGGCATTAGTTTTCCGTCTGACGTTACATGACGGTGTGACATCGCTAACCTTCGAGCTCCTCTGCCCACTGAGGCCAGGGCTTGCCCTCAGTTGATTTATTGATTTAGCTTTAGTATGGGAGCATGGGTGGATGATATTTGCTGAATGTGGGAACAAACCCGGCGCCTAAGGACAGATGCAGGAGGGCCTGTGAGACTAAGACAGCTGCAGACGCATCTTCTCCCCTCCCCACCCGACTTCCTCTCCTTCACCCTCTCCCTCTCCCTCCTCCTCCCTCCCTCCCCTCTTCTTCATTTACTAAAATTGCTAGCCAGCTTTCTTTAGATCAGTTCTTCCATGTTCTCTGAGCTTGTTTGCTTTTTTTTGTCTGTGAAATGGGGTTGCCATCATGTGGCTTTATTTGGGTATGAGAAATAGTCTCTTCCAAGCTTCCTTGAAGGGATGTGCTAGACAAAAACAAGATGGATTTGTAAAAAACAACCCACAGTCCAGACTGTTCCAAGATGCTTGGTTGCATTCAAAACCAGTTCCCCAGTCTGCTTCAGGCAGGCAATTGCAACATGCTTTCCATCTGGGCCTGATGCAACTGCATTCCCAACTCCACGTTCTGGCAGGAACCCTGGCAGGGTTTAACCTGTGAGAGCCAATGGGCATTGTTGCTATGGTGGAGGCATGCCATAATTTAATTTTACTTTATTATTCACTGGATGCGCCCATTGTGTATCACCCTCTGGGTGTGTTTACAAGGGGCTTAGGAAAGCAGCGGCTGTCACATCTGTTGTCTGCTTTGACACTGTACGGTGGGTGAGTTCACACATGTGCTCGCAAGCACATACACACCCCTTTTGGGGCTGGGGAGACTTCCTGCTCTAGCTAGCGACTGGCAAGCTTCAGAAGGACCTGTCTTCATAGGTCCCCTCCCCTCAGCCTGGAGAATTCCCCTGAGACAGCTTGGACTTAGGCAAGTGTGCTCCTAATTCCTCAAACAACACAGGTGCTGAACAAGTCTCCATGCTTACTTAAGTAGAGTATAAATCAACACGCTGGCCTTGGGGACTCTGTTTGGAAGCCTTCCTAGACTGCATAAGGCACACAAACATTCCTAGACCCGGGGTGGGGGTGGGGTGGGGGTGGGGGTGGGCGTGGCATCATTTGTCTCTTAATGAGAACTGGGTACTTTGAGGATAGCATCATTTCTCCCTACTGCCCCTTGGCCCCTGTTGTGATGGCGATGTGTGGTCTTTCTACAGAGATGAGCAGCGTTATATTTTCAGCATCTGAGTCAATACAGGGAGATGAATTTGGCTTGGGGCTGCATATTTAGATCCCCTTCTTATTTGAAAAAGAAAAGAAGATGCAGCTTTTCCATCGTAAAGCCTTCTGTCATTGTTGGTGTTAACGATGCCTTGTCCTCCAAATAACTTGTTAGTTTTGACCCCTGCTTCCCTTGGCAAGTGACACTTGGCTGAAAGTCCCATTCTCCAGTTTTTGTCATATTGCTATGGTAGCATTAATTGGAGGTCCCCATGAATGACTGAAGTCTTTGGCTCAATAATCAAAACCCAACCCCAAGCTCTGGCCATGCAAAGTTTTAAAGCATCTATCCTTATGCACAAAAATTACTCTGATCAAGCAAAATTTGTACAGGAATCCCCACAAGTATAATGTCATTATTTGGTGTCATTATTTAACTCTCCCCAGCCCGTACTTCATTAAGTGGGCAGTGGCTATGAAGGCACGAGTCTCACAAGTGGGTATGTTATTACCTAGGAGATGAGGAGAGCTGGCCAGGCACACTGCTGTTGGGTGGGGTCTCTTAAGGGGGTTCTTCGAGGAAAGCCATTTGTCCTTTTGAGAAATTGTGATCCTTTGTTCCTATTAGTGTTTGCTCACACTCCTCCTGGTCTCAGAAAAAATCTGTGGTTTCTCTTCTTACCCACCAGCATTTAAAGAAAAATAATTAATTCTCTTTTTTTTCCCCTATTAGAGATCGATGACATTGTGGGCACTATAAACCAAACATTTCTGTTAGCTGACCAAATTTTTTTTTTCTTTTCTTTTCTTTTTTTTTTTTTTAAGTAAAGACTGAGGTAGGTAACTAAATCCTCGAGTCAGACACAAATGCAAAAATGGTCCCTTTAAACTTTGGATGCACAGGCAGCCACTCATCTTTAAAGTTTCCAAGCGTGATTCAGCTTTTCAGAGCCCATCATGTAGGTTTAGTGTGACTATCAGCTGTTACAGGTCGAGTGCAGTCTTATGCTTGCTAAAATCTTTATAATGCCATCTCTAATGCTATGAGGTTTGCAAAGGAACCCCTGATGAACAGTCAGGAATTGCTGCTGCTAACATCTTGTATCTTGGCAGTGTGATTGGCTAAGTTCTCTTGGTTAATATGTTTGTTCTAACATCGCTATCATGTATCTAACATCTGTCTACTGTATCTTTATCAGAAACACATATTAATGAGTTGCACATTTGGAGAACATGCATACACTTTGGTTTATATTTTCTAAATTGTATCTGGAGAATCTTATAGGATGCCCTAGTTTACTGGTCCTTAGTGTTGCGATTTCTATAGAAGATGTTTCTTGTCTTTAGTGTTGCGATTTCTATAGAAAATGTTTCTTTGTAGATCCTGGCTTGTCTGCTTGACCTCTTTTGCATCAGAGGCCTTGACTCTGGTCCTTGGAGCAGCAAGTCCCTTGGTGTCTTGCAGGCTCTCCCAGTGAAGGCAAATGGTGTGCGATCTGGGGAGAAGCCACAGTATTAGCGGGCCCGCGTTCTTCTCCAGCATCGTGTCTTGTCATTTCTAATAATGACAATCCATCAGTCCACACAGCTCAAAATGAAGATAAATTGAATTAGTAAACGTGAGTTAAATGACTCATTGGTATGATTAAGCTGTGACAATTTCTTGAGTGTAACCCTCACACGTTTAGTGGTGTTAATTGTAACAGCATTTCATGGGAACATTTGATTTTATAAGCAAACAGTAAGTTATTAATTCTCAAAAAAAAAAAAAACCCAAAAACAAAAAAAAAAAAGTGTATGTCAAAGCATGAACTTAGAAAGAATACACATTTAACTGGCTTGCTCAGTTTGCTTTGGTTTATCAAGATGGAAATTGCTAAGAATTTCCCCCTCTTACTTCCAGGCTGTATGGATTTGTAGCCACATGGGCTTAAATCAGTGGTATATCACAATGGAAGCAGGGGTAGGTGCCATCTAGTAAATCTTAACAAGTTATTGAAAATCAGAGAGGAATGAATAACAGACACCTCTGAGTGTGGCTTCAACAGTGCTCACAGCAGACAGGACCAGGGAAGGGTCGAGGAGTTGAGGGACTGTGCTAGACGGCGACAGGACCAGGGAAGGGTCGAGGAGTTGAGGGACTGTGCTAGACGGCAGAGTCGCACAACTCAAGACAAGGCTCAATTCAAATATTTTGTGAGATGTAGGCATGCTGTGTAAACCCCCTTTTTTTTCCCCCCGAAAAACATGTTTTCTCTCATGTCAGAAATGATCACAGGAGTCCTTTTAATATTCATTTAAATAGTTCTTAATTGGCTTCAGCGAGCTTAAAGTTCACTACGAAGGTGAGATCTAAGCTTACTAATTAGATCGAATGCATTTTGACTTAAGAGCAGACTCCATAATTAAAGAATTCCGAGCCGAATGTGCCTCTCCAAAACAGTTCTTTCCTCGTCCTTTAGGTTTAAAAAAAAAAAAAATCTCTCCCATTTATCACAAACATGAATTTTCTCTTACGGGGGATTAAAAAACAAAACAAAACAACAAAGCCTCTTGTGCGGCTTCTTAACAACTGACAAGTCAGATTTTCAGCGAAAATCTCTGTCAGTTACACGACATCTCCATTCAGCTTGTTCTCCATTTCTTCCCCCATCCAAGTAGAATTTCGGCTGGCCCGGACGCCAGGATGACCAAGTTGTTGTCTTGTGTGTCCCCCTGCGAACTTGTTTGATGCTGTTGAAATGGAAGGCTGAAGTAGAAGGGGCACTTAAGCAGCGGAGGGTTTTTCTTTGTAAATAATAGATCAAGAACACTGGATGTGGATCTAATGGAGCTGTGTGCGGCCTCGGTTTCAAGGACAGTGCACGCTTCTAAAAACTGCAGCTACCGGCCATCCAGTCTGCAACCTGTGGTCAGTTTTATGCTCGTGTGTGTGTGTGTGTGTGTGTGTGTGTGTGTGTGTGTGTGTGAGCCTTGTAATCCTTCACTATCTTTCACCTTAAACGGTTTGTTCAGATGTCATATTTTATAAATCTTAAAATAAAAGGAAGCAAACAACAAACCCCATGTGGTAAAGTCACTTCTGTATATTTATCCAGCTCCTTGCTGTCAGCTGGCTTCTGAAATTGTGAAATGGTTTATAGGAGTCAGCTCTGCCGCTCTGAGATGCTTAAAAGGGTGTGTTTGGCTGCAGCATCTTCACCAGGAAAGGGTCGCTGAAGGGAGCCGAACGCACAAATCACTTTGGCAAAGGGGGCAGAAAAATTGGGTTGGTTATATTCTCCATCACTCTGTATCTTGACAGTTCAGTGGGCATTTTAAATCTGTTATTTCCTTCCCTGTTTTTTGGGAGTTCACAGATTTCCTCTTGTTTGCTACTTTGATCCCTATATTTGAAAACTACCTATTTAATTCTCTGTCAGTGGGTTACTGCACATAACTGCTAAAAGAATCATAGGGTATGTGCCCCCTGATTACAAGACAGGCTTTCTTGCATAATTAGTATGTCCCATACGTGTGAGTGCACATGCATTCTGGTATCTTAAATGTTTGGTCTGTCCAGAGCATGTTAGAAAACTAAACATGAAATGTTGGCTGTTGAGTGAGTACCTGTGTAAGGAAAATGGAAGGAACAACAGACTTCAAATGTTCCTTAGGAAGCTGTCAGTTACTCTAAATTGAGTCGACTCTTTTTAGATATCTCTTTTCTAAGTGAAATCCATTCATTTGAGTGCCCCACCCCACCTTTATTAAAGGGTAAAAAGTAATTTCCTAAAATAGGTTTCCAAGTAACTAGAGATCTAGATAAACAGATTTTAGACCAAACGTTTTTTATTACCTACAAAAGTGTGTGCAGGTGCTTAGTGTTCCTGGCCATTTACAAGAAAAGTGTTCATCTTCTCAGACAGGAGTGCGAAGTTGGTCCAGTTCACCCTTCTTGTCCCCCAAATCATTGAATGCTAATTTTAAAGGGAAGTGTGCAGAATGGGTGTGTTTTGAGTTTTAACCCTGCAATTCTGGGTGTATGAGGAGTTTTTGCAATCTGACCAGAAGCGTAGACGGTGTCTAAGCATTCCTGTCAGGGCATTGCTTCGTGGAATGACTTAATTTTAGTTTTTACAGAAGGTCAGATTGGGCGTACTGTAACTGCTTTACGTGGAGAAATGCTCGTCTTGAAGGTGACACAGAACTTGGGGGACATCAGTTCCTCCTTTTACAGTCTTTCATCCCAAAGTATAGCGATTTGTTTCTTTTATTAATTCAGTCCTTATGCTATGGCAGCAGCAGAGGGGTGCACTTCATATGTCAGATGCCATAGCCTGAAAAAAGCGTTAGCACATTCCTGGAAGGCATTCGTACTCTCCCTCCCTCCCTTTCTGCCTCCCTCTCCCCCTCTCTCTTCCTCTCTCCCTCTCTTCCCTTCCCCAGTCTCTCTCCTCCCAACAAATGCAGCTAATGTAACAGAAATTATAGAAATGGATACAATGAAATTTTCTCCTCTCCCTCATAGTACATTTTGGTTGGCTAAGGAGTGCAAGGGTATTGGAATATGATTATCCCTATTTCAGGAAAAAAAATGTTATAATTTTTCATCTTACCAGTTCTCGGCATTCTTTGTGGTACGCGCTTAGTCAATGCCGGGAAAACGTCGTTGTGACAGCTAATAGATACCCTCCATTGTTCAGACATTTTTGTCTTTTGTGACACTGAAGGAAAAACAAGGACGGGAATAGAAACAACTAAAAAATGTCAAAAGATCAAAAAATCAATGGGCCGCAGGAAAGCGGTCTATTTACCAGGGCGTAGCTGGTCTTTCTCTCCTGCCACAAGTCGGTCTGAGGCGGTGTCCAGGGCAGCAGGTCCAGCCAGCTCCCCCCTGGGAGATGCCACGCTGCACACAAAGTGGGCACATTAGCCGGCTCACACACACCTACCCCACCTCCCCATAAATAATAAAATAAATGTAGGGTTGTCTCCTACGCCTCTATCTACAAAACAAGGGGCTTTGTTTATTTGCTTAGTTGTTTTGGTTTTTTGCTATAATGTTTTAGTCTTTAGCTCTGCCCAGCAGACATGTTAAGAGATTAACTAATAGTGTTTTATTTTTCTGGTCAGGGGAGCACTTCTGACGTTTATTTATTTGATCTTGGAAGGAGGAAGTCACCAGGAATGAACTTGGTGATGCTTTGGAAGACTGTGTGTAAGGGATGAAAATGTTTTGTGTCTACCTTGGCCAGTTTGGACTTGTTACAAGTTGAACCAGTGAGATAGTTGAGATTTTATTTGAATATCTGTTTCTTAGGGAAATAGTCAGTTAGGCAGGTAGAGGGGCCTTGTTAGTTTTATATGGAAGATGCAGTGCCAGTTAATTCCACAAAAACTCTCTTGCATTTGTGACTGTAGGCAATAGTTACCGTTTTAATTTTTAAAAACTTTTCAATCAGTTGGTCATCTGGGGTGGCATGTGTGTGTTCATTGACACATTTGCTTTAAGCATAATGACAGACCGAGACAAGAGGACAACCGTTCCAGGGGAGATTGCACTCTGCCGGGGAAGTTTGTTGCTAAGCCTTGTAGTTGCTATTTGACAGTTAAGGGTGGCCCAGGCTACATATTTTTACAAACTTTCTATTAGAGTTGTGGCATGTTATCATAAAACTCAATTGCGATACTTTGTATTACGCTCTGGGATGGAGAGATAGACACAGGATTAAAAAAAACAATTTCTAGGCATTTCTAGATGATAAATTTAATTTTCTTTGCTATTTGGAGGTCTTCTTTGAAAACGCAATTGTAATGAACGCATTCAGAACTGGAGAATAGATTTACCCTTGGCTTCAAATAGTCGACGTTATCAGACGCTGTCATTCGTTCCTTCCTATTTTCGGGCTGCTAATTGATGTTTTTGATGTCAGCAAGAAAATTGAAGAAAATGTCATGTGTGAACCAGTGCGGAAGTTAATAAGATTGACTTCGTTGACAGAATTTACAATGAGAGCAGAGACCGCATAATGGGGCCACTGCGAATTCGTGTGCTCTCTTTGGAGTCAAAATTGACACCTCACGCTAGGCCAGTGGTCGATAGGAGAGATGGAACATTTGGGAAAGTTCCTAATCTCATTTTTCCCCCCTTACCTTTTGGTCTCCGATGGTTTTTTTTTTTCTTTTTTTTTAAGTTTCTCCAGCAGCTGCTTTTCCAGGGGGCTGTTGCTGCTGACCACGCCAGGCCCTTAGTTCAGGCTCCTGGTGCCCCCAACAATGCTTATTTCTTATGCTGTTTTGAGTTTGAAAGCAAAGTGGTCTTAGAAAGGTTAGATTAAGATGTGTCTTAGGGAAGGATATACTAATATCGGTCAGGGTCATTGTAGATGCTTGGGTTATGTGTAAGAAAAGCCCAAACGTAAATCCTCCCCTGAATAAAAAGACCCTGTTGGTAGTGAGATCAGTCCTCAAACGTAACAGAAGGCAGAAAGAGAGTAAAGTTCTCAGCCCCATGCGTCTCTGCTCCAGGGTGGTGGGGGGGCATTTTGACGTTTTAATTTTATTATTATTTATCGGGGTTTCGATATAATAGTCTCATCTTCTCGGAGAGTGACAAAGTTTATTGGAGCTGTGTGTATAATTATGGGTTGGATTAGTTGACTTTGCTTCAGTGCATCTGATTATCTTCTGGCCTTCGGGGAAATGCGCTAAAACCCTAATATGTCCAGTACCCCCCAGCGGTCTCCTTTTGAAGGCGCCGCACAAAATGTGGTCTCGACCAGCGCTCGGCCTCCAAGGATCTTCAGTGAGAGACATTATTCTTGGAATATCCAATTAATTCCACGGGCAGTCGTCAGTTAGCGCTTCTTCCTCCTCTCTCGCCATTTGAAATGCTAACACAATGAATATTTTCTCATTGGTCTGTGTCCCTCGGCTAAGCTGTTGCCGCGGGCTGAGAATTTCATCGACTGATGAGACCAGAGGCTCCGCCAATAAAAGGTTACAGTACGTGATTTGCATGCCAAGTGGGGTTTGGTTTCATGAACTTAGAAGTTCTTTAACTTTTATTGGACTTTTTTTCTTTTGTTCAAAGTCGATGGAGGGGGTAGTGTGTTTGTGAGTATCGAAAGTATGAAAACTACCAGGACCGTAGGCCACAGCCATGCCATGGACCCTAATATGGGAGAGAAGGTGGCCTTTGTGTCATTTACTAGCTTTCAAGGAAAACAAGCAGAGCAACTTCAAGATCAAGTCAACAGAAAGGAGCTTCACGAATGTCACAAGCCGGCATTGAGCCCCACTAGGCCTCTTCAGTAGGTTGACATTTTGGGGCGGTGTTGGAAAAACTACCTTGTAGCACATACAATGGCATTTGAAATGACTAGGGAGACATTGAGCAGGACATCTGGAGAAAGAACGGGTGTCCTTTGCTTTGGAATGGTTGGTAAGCAGTCTTGAATACCAGCCTGCTATCTCTAGGGGCCCCTCAGAGGCAGGATGTCCCCTGTTTTCAAGGGTGTATGGAGGATGTTGTAGATACTGAGTTACATCCAGCTCAAGAAGATGCCCAACAAACTCAGCACATGTGCACTGGAGGGTTTTAATGGCGTGACAGATGAGACCACAACCAACAGGGCCCCAGCTTCAGGAATGTTTCTTCACTACACAAAGCCATGGGAGTTATGGCGCCAACCAGAGTGTTCATTGACAGTAGACTGTCTTCCATGGTATCTTTGTCATCTTGAATCTTCCAAATAAGGATTTGTAAAGTTAGGATCTCCTCGCTGGTTTAAAACTATCGTAGATGTCTTCTGACCTCAGCAGTACTGTTTGACGATGGCGGTGCTGTAAAATAAAGGGGACTCTGTGTCTTTGCAAAGTGTCAAGGCTAGGGGTGGGGTGGTCGGGCTGAAGTAACGGATGAGCCTTCAGACCATTGTCATCTCCCAGCCCTGGTAGCATTTCTGGAGACCTGACAGGTTTCCACTGAATGAAAATCATACCTTTACCTAAATCGTTAGCAAAAAGGAACTGGCAGGGATCAGGACAGAGGGCCTTTCCTCCCTTCCTCGCCTCCCGCCCTCTTCCTTCCTTCCTCCCTTCCTTCTTCCTTCCTCTCCGGGCTGTCTGTGAGGAGCAAAGCAGGTGGCTCCCTGTGGCTGACTTTTCATGACAACATGCCATTAGAAATTGCCGTCCCGTTGATCAATCCTCTCGACATGACAGGTTTGCCGCAAGGCCTGGCTCTTTGAGCGCCAGCACTGTGGTTTTTCCCTCCTTTTTTCCTGCACTAATTGGTGAAAGTTTTTTACTGTGCCGTGGCAGAGGAAAGTCTTTTGAACGTTGTCACAATCAAGTGTTGACTTCTTTAGAATCCCAAGTAGGTGAAGTGACTATCAGCATTGGGGGGGGGGCACCAATGCAGTCTCTCCCCCATCAACATTTTGTGATTGGAGTTGCATTGCAAAACCAACTAATTGGATTTACACCCCCAACATGCGTGTGCATGCGTGCGTGCATGACTGAAGGCAAGTATTAAGGTGATGGCCCTTTTAAACTCCCATTATCTTTGCCATGGGGTGGGGACAGCCCTGCCATTTGAAAATGGGGAGCTCATGTTGCCGTATTGATTGAGGAAAGTACACCATTACTTTTTTCCTATAATTGATAGATTCAGAACAACCAGAACCCAAATGCTGTATAACGTGCTGTCAATCAAAGGGTCTCGTGTGACTCCTGGTTGTAGAGTTTTGTCTCACTAGAAACTACCCGTTTTCTTCTGACCAAACTCTGCATACAAAGACTCTCTTGTAAAGGATCTGTTCTCTGCTATTGACTCTTTACTCATATCATGAAGCTTACACTTGCTGATCTGGTTCTGCATCAGGTTATTTTTTTTAAACCGGAAATATAACAACCCACTTTATGTTTTATAAATCACAACGAAACAGGATTAATATTAATATAACTTTGAGTGTGTGTCCTGTTTTTGTTTTCTGTGATTCGAGATATTTGCTAGGAACTTGCAAAAATAATCTGTGCTTAAGTACATATTCCTTGACGATGGAAAACAAATCTTTTAGATGTAAAGCTGTTGAGACAGCTCGCACGAGGGGGTGTATTTGAAAGTGCCTTTCACAGAGCCTGGTACTGCACCCCTGGTCTGGCCTGTGTTGTCACATCAGGTAATTCCTAATTGGAAAACAGTAGTGGAGAATGTGAAATCTCACAAATTTGTGGATTTGTGACCCCCCTCACACACACACATCAAAAAATCCTACATAAAAATAAGGGAGTTTTTGTACTGACCATTGTAGGTACATTGTGACCGATTCAGAAGAAGGCTACGGCTGTTCTGAGGCAGTTATTAACTAGTTGATGGCAGCAATAGGAAAAGGTGTCACTAGGATTGTTAGGGACATTTTTAGTAAATTAGGTTTATGTGCAGAAGGGAGAGGTAAGGGGACATAGTGACTTCTTTAGAATTACCCAGGCCTGGGACTCCCGGGTGACCATAATCACGCAGTTGTTATGGTATAGGAGAGGGGGTAGCAGACAGCCCGATTGCAAAAAGCAGCAGTTCATATAATTAATTTTGCCATTGTGAAAAATCATTTGTAAAATTTGCATTATTAACATTATCAAGTCACTGGTTGGTGAGACATCAGACATGATGAGAGTGAAGGGCAGCTTAGGGAGAACTGGGCTTTAAACCCTCAGTAGATCGGAGTTAGGATCAAAGGCACTTGCTTTATGTGGCTGTGCTACACTTTGAAGTCATGACTGCACCTACAGCACTCATTTCATCAAGTTCACTGGTGTCTTAATAGCAGATCAATAAGTTTCAAAGTCGGAGAGTTAATTTGATACTAGTGCTGATGTGGTCGTGCTGGGGGAACCGGCAGAGACGGAGAAGGCTGCCTATTAGCAGCTCCGGTACACAGCACAAAGATGCAGATTAAGGATATGTGCTTGCCCGTGAAAAGGCAGGCTCAGGTTGCAAATGGGTAGGCTGACTATTGATAAAACAAGGGGTCCTTAATTTAGACATCTCAGATTGTTTGGAAAGCTAGTCTGTACTGGTAAAAACCTGTAGTAAGATTCACAAGTGGACGTGTTTGCCAAGGTGTCCATTTAGTCAGGCGGTGGGCGATGCACGCTCAGGCCTTTCTAAGTAGGGGTTTCAGGGCCCCGCATTTTATTGCATAAAGTCCATTCATAGATTTTTATGGGGCAGTATGGAGAAGAAAAAGGAACAATCTATTTGTGGTTTTTGAAAGGAGATTATGCTTGCATCACAGGGATGATATTTATCTGTTTTTAAAGTAACATTGGACATACCTCTTGAGGAAATAACAGATACCTGTTCATGATTTGATACAAGACCAAATTTATCCCCCCTAAAAAAAAAATTATTCAGAATAAGTCGGAACCTTCAGTCCGGCTCCTTCGTTAAAGCCTGGCTCCATGTTCATTCAAACGATGGGGTTCTTTGCAGAACCGAGACTCCCTCCCCCCACACGCATTTTGTCTTTCTCCCCACTTAGGCAGGTGGTACATTTTGATGATCCATTCTAAAGAGCTGCCGGACATGAAGATACCAGTAGATAAACCCTGGTAGATTGGAAGAGAGAGGAGGAGAAGTTGGGGCAAAGTGGAGTGTTTGTATGGCAGTCCTCTGGTTTTGTCCATTTTGCTTGGGTCCTTCTAATGGGATAAGCATAAACAATGTGGAGTCGGTGGTAGATATGACATCGGTAGCCACTGCAGGAATTGGGGTGCGAGGGTGCTTTTTTTTTTTTTTTTTTTTTGGTGAAAGGGAAGGCTATAAAGACACAGAGTTCAAAGACGTGAATCATAAGAAAGCAAAACCTTTTTTTTTTTAAAAAAAAAAAAATTGTGCAATAAGAACTTTGCCATCTGATGTTCAGCACAGGCCTCCCAGCATCTAAGGTCAGATTCACACCCTTTTCGAACAAAACTCTAATTTAGAATGCTCATCTAAGGGTTGATAATGGCATTAGAAGGCCAGTGGGGTGGTCAGTGGGTGTTGAAGATTAGCTCTGTGGCCAGGGTGGCTTTACCTAGACCCCCGCGATTCACTGGGTAGATTAGCCATCACATCTGTCATTTTATCCCTTTTACCACATTTAAAAAAGAAAAGGGGGGTGGAAATATCGTCTCGAAGACAATTTATGTGGAGCATACCAGTGAGGCACACTAAGAAATTATCACATATGTGTCTGTCTATATGTATGATTTCTTTGTGCACTCCGTCAGTCCGCATGGCAGAAAGACATAGATGTTGAAATGATTTGGGTGAATTCAAATAAATTGGCTATACCAGGTAAGCTACAAGTTTTTACCCTTAATTCCTTTAAATGGCTCTCTTTTCCGCCTGTTTGTAGAGAAAGGTGCTGTGTGTTTGTGTGTGCTGAATCATTTTCTCTTGAGCTGACTGTGTACTTCATTAGCTTGCTGGAAAAACTTTCATCTCCACCTTGCAAGGGCACCCCCAAATCAGGCAGGCACAGCTTCTAAGGAGCGTGGACAGAACTGTCTCCAAAGGCGTTTGGGATGCGTGGTGGGTACCGGGGGACTGCCTGTGACTTGGGTTGTGTCCTGGGTGCTGGCGGTAGGAAGATGTCGCTGTGAAAGGGAAGTTCAGGGTTTCTGTAAATGTAATGGTTCATCCTGAATAAAGTGGGAAAGACAGGACTCAGGATCTGGGGAATAAGGGGCGAAGGAGCCGCACTGATGAAGGTGTCTCTTGTCAGATTTGTGTAGAATTATTTACTGTGCTGTCTTTCCTGGGCCGCACAGTAAAAGTGAAGACATGGAAAATTATCCCAGATGGGACGAACTGCTCCTTCTCTGTTCTTTTTTTTTTTAAAAAAAAAAAAAAAAAAAGGAAAAGATTTTGGGTGTGTGTGTGGGGGAAGTCGTCTTTTTCTTTAGAACAGTATGAATAAAATCTGGACAGCTGTCGAGAAAGATACGCCGTCTGCATTTTTTTTTTTTTTAAATTTAGCTTCCACCATAACTAAATAGCTTGAACAGTACATCTTTTCTCTTTTTTCCCCTTCATACATAATGATCTCTACTTCATTAAAAGCGTATTAATCTGGTTCCCGGTCTCTTGGGAGACACCTTAAGACGATGATATTGTGGGTTTTTTCCCCCCGAATTGTTTAAAAAAAAAAATTCTAGCAGATTTGGTCCCTGTCAGTCAGAAATAATTGTGTTCTTAATCTTGTCCCTGATGGGTGACTTGGAGTTCAGCAACGGACCGGCTCCAATGACAAATACAGTATTAATATTCATTAACTGCTTTGACAATGCTAATTTTGATGCAGTAGTAAAGGGCCTTCCAAAGTTAGCGGCCAAAGCATCAGAGCTGCGCAAGGTGGCAAGATAATTTGTGCTGGTTTGCTGAGCTGAAGGCTTTTAAAGTCTATAGCAAAAAGCTAGGTACCACAAACAAAAAAGAGAAGGGGGAAAAGTTCTGAAGCATTGGAAGGCACGGCTGCGGAAATAATACGATCACAGTCCGCTAAAAAATTTGACACCTCTGATGCAGTTTCTTTGAGTGAAATTTCTACAAAGTTGCAACAAAAAAAAAAGCATAGCATGGTAAGTCAGCACATTCTTGATTTTGTTTAATCTTTTTGATCTTTTCAATTATCGCTATTTGAAGATCAATAGTCATTTTTTCCTACTATGCTTAGAAGATGCGCAGCCGTGGTTTAATATGTGTTAGGACCATTTGCTTTAAAGAAACACGTCCACAAGTTTTAGTAGTGCTTTTTTTGTTTGTGTTTTGTTTTGTTTCTTTCTTTCTTTTTTTAAAGTTAGTTAGTCATGAAAACTGTAATACAGTGTATCCTTGTGAGATCTCTTACACAGGAGTGATCTTAATCTATTTGGTTTTTGTATTCCCTCCCCCACAAAAAGTAGAATTCAGTGAGTTAATTAAGATCTGAATGTTGTCAAGAATTTTATAACATTCTTTCAGGTTGGGAGGAACCTGGGGAGTAAAGTGGTACTCCAACTTTATCTAAATTCAGCTAGCTTCCTCTCCTTCCTTTTCTGAATGGCATCAGATAGCTATTAAAGCTTAATTTTACCGGAGATCTGCAGAGCGTCACTTTCACTAACTTAGGTGAACTCGCTGGGATTATTGAACTTGCTTTTATGCTTGCCAAGTCGGCAAACAAAATATCAGGCTTTGTTCTTTTGATTGAATGCTGGGTTGGGGGGAGAAAGAGGAGAGTGAAAAAGCCCTGCCTTTTTTTTTTTTTTTTATAACGCCCCCTCCTCTTTTGGGGGTGGATTGTTGTGGAACCGGGGGAGATCCCGGTTATTGTGTGTTTCTCCGTGAATGGAACTGAGCCTGAGCAGCCCGCGCCGCACGGTTGCTGCGGGCTGCTCCTGGGAGCTGCGGGCGCTGAGCGGGCGGCAGGGCGGGTGCTGCCCTCCAGCGGGCCCGGGCCATCCGTGCGGCAGCATGCCCGCAAGCCGGTGGTGGCAAGGACAGCGCGGCGACCCCTAGATGGTAAGCGATGTGCCCCAAGCGCCCAGCCCTGCATGCTCTGTGCCCAGCCCGGGCCATACCGGCTGTCACTGAGCAGTAACTTTAAGATTGGTGCACTTTGACTGGTAAGGTCCAGATGGACGGAGTAGATTTGTTTTAGTCTCCTTTAAAACAACAACAACAAAAGGGAGGGAGGAGGAAGGGAGGGAGGGAGGGAGGGAAGAAAGGAAGGAAGGAAGGAAGGAAGGAAGGAAGGAAGGAAGGAAGGAAGGGAGGGAGGGAGGGAGGGAGGGAGGGTACCTGTTCGTTTCACACTATTATTGTTTAATTTGGAAATAACTGCACTTAGAAGCCATTCATTCCCTTCACTCACCAAGTTAAAGCTGCAGCCTCCGCCCTCCTCAGCATGCACTTTCACCTTTCCTGTGTGAATACGCAGATTTTGACAGACACATCTTTCCTATAGATAAATGTTTGCTATGTAGACCTGTCTGTCTAATCCTCCAAAAGTTGGTTTCCTGGCCTTGTAATTTCCCTGTCCTGGCACCTTTAAACCTCTTTATCTAAAACAACAGAACGAACTTTGTCTGGAGTGGGGGTTGCGGGATGCGAATGGACAGTCTCAGACCCCTGCCCCACTCCCCACAGGGTTTTACATAAGTACCGTGCTAAAGGGGACTGCTCCCTGCTTTTGGTTTGAGAAAGTTTTCTTTATTTGTCTTTTATCCCACCTCCAACCCACCCCAACTTTGCAGCAGGCTTTAGGGCTTTCATTTTGATTTTTTTTAAAAAAAAAAAAAAAAAAAGGAAAATCCTAATCGTGGCCGTGTATCTAACACGTCTAGGTGCTCTGGGGATGAGTTCTGGACAGTGCCGGGGACAGCAAATGACCTGAAGGAGTTTCCTGGGGAAAGTTCTCAGTCTGATGAGAAGTGAGGGGAAGGGGGTCTCCTTTTCTGTGGTCCTGGAAGTAAATTCCTAGCCCAAGTTTGCGGCGATGTTTGCAACACTTGTGACGTGAGTGCTGTTGGGTGATCAGGGCCTGCCCATCACAGATAGAGAACTTTCAGTTTACTTAAGAAATTGTGGGACCCCAGAAGCAGCTGCATGGGGTGTGGTGGTCTTGGTGAATAGAGGGAGGGGAGGCAATTAGGGGACTGTGCGGTTGGGGCCTTTTTCTTGTCAAACTGGAAGCTCGTTGCTTTTGTTGCTGCCATGTAAAGGGAAATGACCGGGTTTTGTTTTGGTATTAAGGGCCTTAAAGATTGCTGCTCCACACTTACTCGAGAAGGCTAGATAAGTCCTGAAAGAGGCCACAGAGAAGGAGGTTTATTGTTGTTGTTGTTTTTTATTAAACACAAGAATAGAAAAATGAAGAAGTCCTACTTGTTTGTTAGCCTTAAGCCCTTCCAGCCCTTGTTTTGGCTGATTCCTTTTGGATGGGGGGGGGTAAAAGGGGGATTAATTTGCTCCGTGCATTAACAGATCTCTTAAAGATCTACAGTTCTGTGGTCTTAAAGATAAAGAACTGGCCAGTCGGGCAGTCTGTACAATAAAGGGAAACCATCTCCTTCATTAAAGTCAGGTGTCCCCGAGTTCAGGAAACCAAATCTTGGCAACCAGTCTTGCTTTTAGCAAGACGAACCTAGGATGGTTTCCTACCTGCTTACCGACTAGAGCTGTGTGTTTGCTTTTGAAGAGCATGAGCTAATACTGGAATTCAGTCCTTTAGACAATCTGCTGTGTGACTTAACACCACCGCCCTGGACAAGCAATGTGTGTGTGTGTGTGTGTGTGTGTGTGTGTGTGTAGGCATAGGTGCACGGGTGTGAGCGTGTGCGTGCAGCACACACATACATGCAAAGGGGACGATCATTCTAGGCCTGTTCTGTCTTAGGGCCTCAAATTAAGTTAAAATCACACCAATGCACCTGACCCTGGATCCTTTGAAAGCCCCAGGAAAAGTAAGTTAGTCACATCCCTGTTCCTTTACGTCTCTGCTTGCCCTCTTTCTCTTCCCTTTTGCTGGGAGAAAGCTCACATAGCCACCAGCTAAAGCAGTCTGTTAGCCAGAGGTCTGGCTTTCAACGTCACGGAGCTGGACATCTACTTTTGTGGCTTGCAAGGAGATCTCAGGCAGCCTGGGAAAATCATGCTCTGGGACGGAAGAGGGGGTGTGCACAAGCGGCAGGCAGGGCCTTACAAGGTGTCACTTTGGTGTCACCGTGACAAGGAAATATACTTCCTCCCTCCCTCCATCTTCCCGCTGCAGCGCTCTCCCTAAGAAATTTGTTTTGAGGGATTTGACAATCTTGCAGATCAAGTGTCCGCCTGCTGCACTCACTGGTCCCTCATTTTCCCTCATGGCTGGTCCTAATTTCTTTGCTACTCTTAGCTCTGTCCCTGACACCCAAGGTAAGGGAGGGGGACGTTTCTTAGGTGTCCTGAGCTGGTCAGGGAGACCAGGCCTCCCTCCTTCCTTCATGGATCCTGGAGTAGTAAACATTAGGAAGTAGAGGCAGGGTTACAGCTTAATATATATATAATATATATTATATATAATATAATATATATAAAATTGAAGTTGCAGCCGGCTGAATTAGATAGTTAAGTGTTTTTAAGCATTTTTTTTTTTCAGGGGGAAGGACCCACAAAGCAGTCATATGCAGAACAAGTGAGTGCCCAGCCGGAGATCTTGAGGCGTTCTCCGGCTTTTAGGATGCAGTTTTTTAGCTCTTTAAGTGAGCTGTACAAAGGGAGGGGGGCGCTGGGGGGAAAGTGAGGGAAGCTGGGAGGGAGGAAGAGAAAAAGCTGGTCCAGGCCCATCTCCAAGGTACAGAGAAAGTTTTTTTTTCCTTTTCTTTTTAGAGTGGAGAGAGGGCAAGACAGATGTATTATGTACCCCAGGGATGCAGTGTTAGTGGGGATGGACGATCTGAGTGGGAAGGGAGGAGCCGTGGCCCCTGGGGTCTCTCTCTTGCAGCAGTTGGGCGCTTGGCACCTCAATTTGAATTGCTGGGTGAGTAGTGGTGTGTGTGTGTGTGTGTGTGTGTGTGTGTGTGTGTGTGTGTGTGTGTGTGTTTGTGTCTGTGTCTGTCCACACTCATGGTCACGGCCGTGAGACCAGTACCTCCTTTTTTTCTTTGAAAGATTTCAAACAAACAAACAAACGAAAACCAAAATATCTTAGACAATGGGAAGTGGGGACAAACAGAACGAAGGGTCGCCACAGGCTGTGCCCTATCCCTGAGGAGTTTTGTAGCATCCTTTTGGGGGAGAGGAGAAAGGGTTAAAAGAAGATGGGAGGAGAGAAAGTCTGACTTTCATCCCAGCTCTTACAGCTCATAGCCAGTGGACTATAGCTTCACCCAGCACAGAGGGTTGCTGCCATGAGCAGAGAGGAGGAGATCAGCCTGGCCCCTGCAGGGACCATGCCATTCCAGGGGCCCAGCTTCCGCATGTGGGCTGTTGGGCTTCATATGTAACGAGAATGATAAATCTGGATTTGGTTGTTTTATTGGCACTCTCCAGATTTACATGTTGGCCTTTCCAGGCCCTGGTGTTGCTATTGGAGTTTGTATTTCGCAAACTTAATAGAAAAAATTGTTTTGGAAAGCTGATGGTGGCACCAATGACAGCTCTTACTGATGCTGAGAACAAGGAAGAAACTGGGGGCTAGGACACGCTGTGAGCCACTCCAGTTCTGCTCTTACCTTTCGCCATAAGCAGTGCACATGGATACTTATTAAATCTGCAGGCGATTTTTGCATTCTCTTTATAATTACTTCAATTTCTTTTGTTGCTGAATGGTCAAATAAAAATATTTGAGTGACTCACCAGGTTGGATAGGAAAAAAATTTTTTTTTCAGAGAAAAATGAAGCATTATGTAGACTATGAGAATGGCTGTTTAAAAAAAAAATCCCTGATTGTCATATAAAGAGCAACTTGGTAGATGGTTCTCTGAAATGAGGCATTAACCCACGTGCAAGCCTTCTGCTGCTGCTTCCTAGTTCAGCCTTGTTGTGGTAACTGTCAAGAGTTGCAGGGGTAGGGATGCCGGCGGTGTGAGGAGTTTCCTATTTCCCACCCAGACACCTCTGTCCCCTGTTTGCTGAAGTGACTTAGAACTCTGTTGTCCCATGGCTCAGGGAAAGGCTAACATCCTCTCTGAGAGAAGGAACTTGCTTTTCAGAGGCACATTTTCACCTCCAGTGATCAGACGTTGTAGCGATTGTGTTGTCTTAGCAGGCTGCTCTACAGGCACTTTCTGGAAGCAGCCGAGGTGGTAACCTTGCCTTCCCAGAGAAGCCTCCCTCGGTGCTGTTGGTGGTGAGCCCAACTGAGCTGTGTTCTGGGACCCTTTCTGTAATACTGCGGAATGTGGTGCAGCCTTGTTATAATTTCCCGTTGCGTGCTTGTGCCCACATTGGAGGACTCAAAAAACTGAACATTGCTCATCCACCCAGACTTCCCCCAACCCGTCTACAATCACAGGGAGCAGCCACCACTTTGCTTCTGCTTGGTCCATAGTGGCTCAGGGTCATTCCTATGGGGTCAGTTATTCATGCCGCATGGCCTTTAAAAGAAAGGATGCGGAAGTTGGGAGCATTGGCAGGACAAAACGGAGCAGCCAACACCTCCATTGCCTTCTCTCCGTGTGCATGCGCAGATGCTTTGTGAATCCCGGAGTCTGGGTTTGTTTGCTGGGCCACAGGATGAGGTCTTCCTCTTCTCGGCTTAACCTCTTGCTGTCTTCCAGGGAGAAAATGTACTTCTTTCTGAGGAAAATGACTGCTTCTTGAGCTCTGCAGAGCAAGCATGATGTTTTTAGGCACAGGTCTGAATTCCCGTTAGGCCCTGGTGTGGGAGCGGTAGAAAGCCAAGGCAGTTTCAGGCAGCTGCCCCTTGTGAGTAAGCTCAGAAGGTGGTGTCAGATTTGCTCCTTACTTTCCTTAAACTTCCAGGATATAATGATCATTATGCACTTAAAATTTACTCAATTGAAATGGGTGATTTCCTTCCCATTGAGCTTAGGGACCCCAGGTCTTTGGATTGTTGTGCTGGGGGGGAGGTGACGGCCTGGAAGTCGTTATTGTGTTTTAAAGTTGTTTCACATTGGTGCATTTGGAGGACCGCACTGGAGTAGGTTAGATTTATTCCTGGCTCTTCTAGAAACAGCTGTATCCTCTTACCCAGTTCCCAAACATTCTCCACACACCCAGACGCCCAGCAAGATTGATTATGCTAACGCTAATCATTTAATACCCAAGTAGTGGAGAAATATTTGGCTGGAGGGTGGAGGTCGCAAATCCCTGGGAAATTACTCAGGGGTGAAGTGGCTGCTCCTTCAGCTCTGAGACGGGTGACGGGTTGGAACCGTCACAGACTCCGTTAAGAGGCGATGGCGCTGCAGAGAGGCGGGCAGGAGGAAAAACACCCTGGAAACCTAGCCTGGACCAGTGGGCCAGAACTTAAGCGTGCAGATGTTTTAAGGGTTAGCTGGGGGAGGCACAGGGACATTTTCTTGTTTTATTGGAAAATAAATGAGAATGAGTGGCAATAAATTCTGTTTCATGGGCTAGACTGGGAGGGATTGTTCGGGGGCTGTGACAGCACAGCCTTGAGGGTGGGCCAGCCTGCACGTTGCAGGGAGGCAAACACCTAGCAGGAACACAGGCCCCTCTTCTAGGTTTGAGGCCCGCTTTGCCTGTGAACCCCAACACTGCTCCCCATCTCCACTTCAGGCATTCCAAGAGGTCACCAGAAACTGCGGAATTTGACTCTAGGCTCTCAGCTGAGAGACTGGCTGTCTGTTTGGTGTGTTAGCAGTTGGGTGGTTATGGTAAAGGGAGGCGGGGTCTGAGGATGGTTTGAGCTAGCTAGCACTGTGTATGTGCATCTATGTGAGGCTTTCACAGAAGCAGACTGTTCCTCTGCCTCTCCTGCCCAGGCGTTCCCTTGTAAGGAGAGAAGCTGTGAGTCAGCAGAATTTTATAAAGTGTGTGTGTATGTGTGGGGGGTTCCTTCATGCTTTCTCTTCTTGCTTACTAAACAGACTTGAGAGTAAGAGAGGAGAAGAGAGATTGATGGTTTTCAGAACACATAGGCAATGCCAGCCATCACCGGGCTGGGCCCTCAGTTGTAGATGAGACTGGGCCTCCTGCTGGGCACGCTTTTGGCAGAGCACCAGGCCAGGTCGATGCTGGTGGCCCGGTCTCTTCTTTATCTGGCAAGCAGACCTCTTTCTGCCTTGCTTGTCCATGTAAAACTCAAACTCAGAGAAACCTTCCTCCCCTCTTTCACTTACGGCTCTCAACTGTAGTGTCGTAGCCACCGATAGTCATCTCCTACCCAGCACGAGCCTCCAGGAGCAAAGCCCCTCAACCAAGCTTGTGAAAAGCCCGTGGCCACAGTGCTGGGCTGCCCCAGCCAGGCTTCTCATGGCTCCTGTGTTGTTTCTTTTCTTGTGCTGTACTGGGCTCCTTAAAGGTGTTTTCTGGCCCCACCTTTCTCCTGTGGTGAGAGGGGGCAACGGGGAGTGTTGAAGAGCAGGTTTGTTCCCTCCCTGCTGCTGTCTTTGAAGAGAATGGTGAGCTCGCAGTCCCTGTAGGCCTACTCCCAGTTCTGGGAAGTTGAGGAGTTGGGGTTAGAGTGTGATTGGTGGAGGGACCCAGAAGGTTCCAATTTCTGAGTAGGGTTTGGAGGGTGTATGGGTGCCTGGCAATGGTCAAGCCCTGAACGCTAAACCTAAGGGTTCTTGAGAGGCCAAAGGTCACCCACCAGGTCAGCACCCCCCCCCACTACAGCTGGATGAATACTCCCGTGGGTGGAAAGGCTTTGTGTGTTCTGAGGGCCATTGAAGAATCTTTTCTTTATCGTTTAACTGTTCAGTGCTCTCCCCCATGGAGTTTAATGGAGGAAGCAGGGAGAGCCTGGCGTGGGGGTTGTGAGTCTGTCCAGGTAGAAAGTGTAGGGCATCAGTGACTGGGAGTCCAATGAGTGTGGACCCTGTATACACACAGAGTTTGCCACCTTTGATGACTTCAGGCTTTTATATAGACTGTTTTCTTTGGTTTCTTGTCAGCTCAGAATTACAGCAATTTTCACCAAAAATTTGCTGGGGCCTGGCTGTATTTGGGAAGCAGAGACAGCCCTATTCAAAGCCCTGGTCCCCACCTCCCCTGAGCAACCTCAACTGGGAAAGCCCCTCTGAACGAAGGAAGGGTCGGGATGGGGGGTGGTGGGGTGGGGCCTGCTGGAGTCTGGGGGCCTGGCCCGGTCTGGGGCTGGAGACAGTCCTGATTATGCAGTGGGTGACTTATTTCCTCTTGGTCATGAAGCATCTGAGTCTAGGGAAGGTTGACACTGCCTGATTTCACAGGCTGCCCCTCACTGCACCAACAGGGTGGTTACTGGCTGCTGGTTTGTGGGCATTTGTGAGGTAGCTGTGCATTAGAATGGTGGAGGAACTGGAGATGCCGAAAGGTTAGCAAGCACCACTCTACCAAAAATCACTGGTTCACCTTCCGTGCATAGCACATAAGGGAGGCGGCCATTCGTGCGCGTGCTGAGTGGCTACACCGAGTGAATGTGACTGTTGCTGAGTAGTGCACATCTGTGCTCTAAGAAGCAGGGGCAGGTCTGAGCTGCTCTGGGCATGGTGACAAGGCTTTGGCATAGCCTTTGGCTGGTCCCATTCTTCCTCTGGGACCAGCAAGACAAGTTGCTTCAAATGACTGCACGGGGATGTTTCTGGTAGTGATGTGCAGCACGGTGAGCAGTTGAGGCGTCATCTTGGGGATATTTGGGTTCTAGTTACTGGTTTTTGGTGGCACAGACATGCATGGCTTTGTCGTGTTCTGACGGGGTTATACCGGTAATAGGCTTCTCGCTGATTCATCTCTGCCTTGCCACTACCACGACCTTAAGCATTAGTTAGCTGCCAAACGTTTCGTAGCCCAGGCCCTTTTGCAGATATACCTTGGGGAAGCGGCTGCATAAAGACCTGTGTTTTACATTACAGTTGGTTGCCGTAGAGTTTGCACTCTTGTCTATGAGAAAAGGTAAGGGGTGGGTGTAGGAACATAGCAGGCAGGTTAATCCCCCTTCGCTCTCAGCCCCGGCTGTTAGGCTGTTACCTTAATTCAGCCCCCACGACGCGTTTCCGGAAGTGTGACTGGGACTCTCCCCAGTGAAGTTACTTTTCTCCCAAGGTCTAGAGGGAACACAAGGCTTGAATATCTCCTTAAGAGGTGACAGCTGCTCAGGAAGAAGGAGGAGGGAGTGGGCCCTGGCCATTTGAATGTCTTGCCTTACTTATGCCAGCCTACTTTAAGGTTCTCATCCTGATTCTAGAGGATGCGTTTATCTCCAGGTTTCTGTTTGCTTTATGTTTTTTTTACCGTGACAGCCTCCATGGCAGTCTCGTCGTCACAGTAAAGTGATTTCCCACCTACCCTCCCCCTCCTCCTCCCCCCACCCCCGTGAGCTATTCAAATACATTTATTAAATACTGCATTGAAGAAGGGTGTGTGACTTGGGTGGGCTGGTTTCAGACCATCAACATTCCTATGTCTGGGTGACGATTTCCTTCCTGTGCACAAAGGGCGTGTGCTGAGGCTGTATTGTCCCTTCTGTGAGTTGAACTGGAAGCTATCGGCCCAGCTAGTGGTTAACCAGCGCCATTTATGTTGTCTAGGCTGCGTTCTACCAAGTTCCTTTACATGTGTGTCTGCCTCAGTGTGGGGCGCTTTGAATGCATGAGCTCAGTCAGCCCTCACAACGCAGCAAGGCAGGAACAGTACTGACCTGGATGCAGACAGGAAGCAGACTGGGGGGGTGGGGGGGTGGAGGGGGGACAGCCAGGCCACTGCTTCCCAGTCCACCTGAAATTCACAGTTCCCACTCTCGGGCTCTGAGATGCCAGCTTAGAAACACTGTCGTGACTGAGACGTGTGCGAGAGCTTTGGGCAGAGTGGCCACCAGCACACAGCTCTGATTCGGAGTGCACAGACAGCGTTGCTGGAGCCCAGCCCTTCCAGAAACCGGGTCTGCTGTGCCCTACCACACGCACTTTAGTTTGGTGGGTTTCTCACGGCATTTGAGACCATGCCTGCTTGCTGTAACAGGCTGGACATGGCAGGATTCAAAGTTCCAGAAGACACAGCCCTTGTATCTCAGGATAAGTATAGTGTGCACCAGGAGAGGTGCGTACTGCACGCCAGCGATGGGAAGAATGCCTTGTGGAGAGAAAGGACCTTGGGGTCCAAGGCTAGAGAGACACAGGTGTTCGCTAGAAGAAAACCCTTTGTTGTAAGGGATCCAGGCACTCATTGGCACGGGGCAGCAGGTAGCCCTGCCTTCTGCGTGAATTTGTCCATGGTGTCCCTCCTCACTTAAGGACAGGCCAGCCTGGTTTCTGAGGACCTGATGGTCACGGTCACCCTGTTCCGCTCCTAAAGTCAGGGAGCACCCAAAGCTCCCCGCTGCACAACACCACCCGAGAATGTTGTCTGTGCAGAAAGAAAGAATTGGCTCAAGAGTGACACAGCGCTCTGGCAGCAGTCACCGAGCTCAGACTTTGTTAAAATTATCCTGAGAATTAAGTCCTTCGCCTGTCTCACTGGGAGAGAAAGAGGGTTCCCCATCAGTCCTGCCTGGAAGGTAGTTTGTGGTTGGTGACAGACCCACCGTGTCTCCTGCCCACCCTTTGCTAATCATGACAATGGTAATGAACCACCGTTAATAAACACACCATGCGTTAGGCCCGTGCAAGCCCTCCCCATGTGTTCTGAGAACAAGGGCTGGTTTCTGGAGTAGAACCCACATCTAGGCTTCCCTGTGCCCGTGTGGCTTTTGAGCCTAGGTCCTCACAGCCGTGGCCAACGGAAGGACCACTCCTGTTGCTCCATATCCATACCAGGTCCTGTTTCTACTGAGATGCGGCCTTGCACCAGGGCTGCCTAACTCGCAGACGCGGCAGCTGCCGGCTTACCTGTCCACTTCCGGCACGGTACCCCTGTGGTGACTGCCACACCTAACCACTGCTCACAGTGGTCCCTGTGAGGGTCAGTCATGCCTCCTGGACCACAGCCATCCATCCCTCTGTGGGCTTCTGGGGCTGTGGCCTGTCTTGACAGCCATGCGCTTCCTTCCGTGTCACCAGGGCTTTACCTTCCCAACCAAGCAGAAACCTTCTAGAAGGCAGCCTGAGTCATTTCTCCCCATCCCTGTCTATCTCTTTTTCTCCTTTGCTACTTCTGCAGTGGGAGCTCATCCCTTACTCCTCTTCAATCATTCTTGACAGAAGACTTTCCTAGGAGTCTTCTCTTGAAGGCCCTCAGTGTGCCTCCATGAGCTGTGGCCATGGGCTGGGCACAGCAGCTCTAGGCTTCCATACAGCCAGCCTGGTTGCTGACTCTGGGGCCTCACCTTTCAACCCTTGGATAACTTTACCTCAATCATTTTCATTTGCAAAACGGCAGCTAGGTCCCCCCAGCAACTGACTGGCCCCTTTCTCTGGAAGAAGTGTGATTTTACAGGAAGCCGTAAACCCCGTGACTGGGGTTGCTCTTTTGGGATCTTCTAGAAGACCATGTTTTTCTTTCCTGACATGCCTTGGGAAGGTAACGCTTACGATGCCTTTGCCATCCTTAACTGTGGCAGGAGGCTACTCTTCCTGCGTGTTATGCCTTTCCCTACTTAGAAAAGCTAAGAAGGGAGCCAGGAGGAAACAGGGAAAGAGCTCTAGCTGCTCAGTGGTCCCTGAACTCGAGAGGCGCTGGTGGGCAGTGCTGGAACCTGCCTTCTTCTCTTTTAATGCAATTCCTTCCCCTTGATGTTAATGCATCTTGTGCCCTTCCTAGAAGTAATAAAAGGAAATGAAGACACATTCTGAAATGAAACTTGACTCTAATCCATTCATCATCTAATACTAGCCTCTTTATCTTCCCTGGTACCTAATCTGGTTAAATGTCCCTGTTGTAGGATTTTAGTGAAAATCCCCTATTGGGAATAGGGTTTTTTGCAATTGGATTACTCTCAGTAAATGGCCCAGTAGTTCGCTTGTTTCAGCTTAATTTTTTTTTTCCCCCTTTGTGATCTTGCTGGGCTGAGTTATAGCCCAACATGGAGGGGGAGGAGCCAGAGCAAGGGGCGGAGAGAGGGGACTGCTGGAGAAGGCAGTGGGGAGTGTTTGAGACGCTCTTATTTTCTTTGTTTTCTGCCTCTCTTCACCGTCCACCCTGCCCCAGTACAACAAACACTTGTATTTTTATTGGTTAGAACTGCCCATTTCTCAAATGCATACTGTTTATTAGCCCAATTCATCACCATCCAGTTAATTTATTAGTGGTCCCTGATGGCTTCCTAATGAATCAGGGCCGAGGTAATCTGCATAAAATATGCAGGTGCTGGCCGGGCCGGGCCAGAGCTTCTGGTTAAGTTCAGCCTGCCCTCCAGGCCCAGTGTGAAGGGTGGACCTCGCCCTGTAAGAGCCTGTGGGATTAGGGGATGATGGGTAGGGAGGCTGCAAGGCTGGGGCTCCAGCCTTACCGGGTTTCTTGTAAATGAAGACTCCTTTTTCCTGGCTTAGCCTATGAAGCCAGCCTGCCTGCTGGAGGTCCTTGGGGTAGTAGACTCCACCCCACCTTGTGCATTTCCCTGCTAGGCCTCAACTTTTGACTCACCTGCTGATGCAAAGCCTTGGGTTCTGGTGGTGACATGTGGTGATGTAGAGGGTGCTCACAGGTAACCAGTGTGGCTCACAGGCCAGCCAGTGTGCAGAGCTAGCATCCCCTACTTTTAAAGGGATTAAGGAGGTGGGGTTGGGCACAGTGAGTGCTGGCATCTTACAAAGTCAGGCCTGGAGGGAGGGTGTGGCAGGGGACAAGGGCCCTTGCTCTGAGGTTGTGCAGGCTGTGGCTCCCAGCTCACCGCATCTTCCTCTGCCTCCTCCTCCACAGTCGAACAAGGTGCCAGTGGTGCAGCACCCTCACCATGTCCACCCACTCACGCCTCTCATCACCTACAGCAACGAACACTTCACCCCGGGAAACCCACCTCCACACTTACCAGCCGACGTAGACCCCAAAACAGGTAAGTCAGGGACCCTGCAGGGGAGCTCCCTCCTCTTTGGAGACACCCACTTAAGGGGTAGGATTTGTGCCGGGGATTTTAGAGAGGGCTACTTGGGGGACCTGGCCCTGGGGACTTCCCTGAGCAAACCAAGTGGTAACGGGACCGGCGGTGTCTCCTGAGACCAACATCGTGGTTTCCAAGGGACCCAGTCACTTACGAGTGACTTGTTGGAATACCCTGAAAAGGACCGTGTCACCCAGGGTCTCCCGTGTCACCCAGAGTCTCACATCCCTTGTAGATTCCTCGCAGTTTCTTCTTCCATCCCAGTATCTTGGATGTTTTCTGTTGAACCCATTTTACAGATGTAGAAACTGAACCCTAGGAAGCTTTCTCCAATTCATCCAGCAGAGGCCGCCACACTGTCCTCAGCCCTTGCCCCTTTTTTATGCTTCCCCAAAGGGAAAATGGTGGGAGGGCTGCTTATAGCTCCACCTACGGCGAGATTCTGTACTGCAGGCAGCCACTTCTCACAGACAGGCCCCGCAAAGGACAAGGCTCCACTTAGCGCAGGCAGCGCCTCATTTGAATAATGGTAGGCCAGGGAATAGCTTTTAAATGGTTATCGTAAACCATATGATTAACGTCTAAGGACTGTTTATTTTTCCTCTGCGAACATTCTTTCGAGTGTGCAAATGGCTCAGCGTAGGGTCCAAGCCTGGCTAATCTGTTTGCTTTTTGTAATGGAGAGAAAGCAATGTCTGCGTTAAAATGTCACCCAGGGAGACTTAATTTACAGATTAAAAGCTTCCTGAATGAATTTCTTGAAAAATGAGATAGTTTTTGTCCATGAGTGTTTCTGTCCTGTCCCTGCGATTCCGGGTGGATTCTGGTACATTCTTCACATGCTGCCTCCCACTTGGACTGGGGAGCTGGGCAGAGTCATTCCTCGCAAGCCAAATTGCTCCCAGGACCCTACATCCTGAGGATGGACGGCCAGATGTGCGGCCCGTGCAATTAGGAAGTGAGCCGTGGTGTTCACTTTGAGCATATGCCCCTGTGGGCCTCGGGTAGGCTTGTGGTCCCTGATCCATCCAGTACCCGGTCAGCATTAGGGCTGGTGCCCTCTGATGAGTCTGCCCTCTGGGGGGTCACAGTCCAAAGGTGAGCACACCGGGCCACCTTCTCCACATCTGTCCAGGTATGACTCCTGGACAGAGGACTCCACATCTGGTTTCTCTTCATGGAGGAATTGGCCAGATGTAGGAGCTGAGTCTTTTGAAAGAAATCAGGCCCACCTCTCTGAGTCATAACTTAAAATGAATTATAAGGCACTTAGGAGGCTGAGGCGAGAGGCTGTGAGTTCAAAGCCAGTGTGGGCTGTGTGGTTAGACCCTGTCTCAAAACACTGGAATCAATTAGTTCATTAAGCCTCCAAATTAGCAGTACCGCTTCCACATTGGAAATAAAGGGTAATGGACCAAGTTCCAAAGCAAAAGGAGGTAATAATAACTGTGACTGCTCACCTTCAGTGCCAAGCCTTTAGACTTTTCTTCTTAAGTTGAAGTAACCACTTTAGTCACACAAAGCAAAAATAGCCAAGATGGCATCTTCTTGGTCTCATTCACTCAATCACATCAGTCCCTCCAGAAGAAGCTAACTCTGTGCTGACTGATGCTGTAGGGGAAGAAAGCTTCTGGCAGCCCTCAGAGCTGGGAAGGGCCTCCAGCTCCCTGGTCCCTCCCTCCACAGCCTCTCTTGTCTTTATCCGTGCCCTTCATACCTGAAACGCACTGCTTTCTCTCTCAGGGATCCCACGGCCTCCGCACCCTCCAGATATCTCTCCATACTACCCGCTGTCGCCGGGCACCGTAGGACAAATCCCCCATCCGCTAGGATGGTTAGTACCACAGTAAGCACTCCAGTTTTTAATTCCCTTTTTGTTTCTTGCATGCTTATGCTTATTATTATTATTATTGTGTGTGTGTGTGTGTGTGTCTGTGCGTACATGTGTCTGTGTGTGCATGTGTCTGTGTGTGTGCGTGTCTGTGTGTACGTGCCTGTCTTCATGTGTTTCTGAGTGTCTGTGTGTGTGTCTGTCTCTGTGTGTCTGTCTCTATGTATATGTGTGTGTGTGTGTGTGTGTGTGTGTGTGCCGTGTGTGTAAGCACGGATGAGTGCCTGTTAACAGAGGGACAGCTGACAGAATATCACAGGGAAGGTGCTGTTGAGGTGCCCCATAGATTTGCGGAAGGACTACACCATTTCAGTGAGCTGTGTTGAAAAGGGTCTGTGGTAATTGGCACTCCACACTCAGGGTCCCCAAAGATGTCCTGGAGCTACTCTACTCTGGGAACTGCACCAGACCGGTGAAGCTGATGTGGGCTCCTCTGCATCTGGACTCATGCTGCTGGGTTCACCTCTCTTTTAGGTACTGCATCTGTGGTAGCAAGGGGCCGGTGACAGGAGCAAGCTAGTGGCGGGATCTCGGGTGACAGCTAGGTGAAATCCTGGACTGGGAGTGGAGGTTTTCTCCCCCAGCCCACAGATCCCAGCTACCGATCAAACCTTCACCATGAAGGCAGATAGCAACAGAGGAAGGAGGGAAACTCACGCCATCCATCCAGCATCTAAGAGCCTGTGCATGGCTAGTGCTTTAGCCGACTATGGGGTCCAGAGGAACAAGTAGAGCCCTCTCATTAGTATTCAGGGGCTGGGCGGCTTGGATGTTAACCCCAGTCTCTGGCAGTGCCCAAATAATTTGGCTGCCACTTACAACTTTAAAGTGTGATGTGTTTAGACACCAGAGCAGGAAGGTCTTTTGTGCTTAAGGTACCTTACACTGTAGCACGTGTGAGAGTGTGCATGTAATGTTTGAGGTTGTGTGTGTTTATACATGTCTTTCTCCATTTTGTCGGTGACCTCTGGCTTTAGAAAACAGGGCAATGTTGAGTGCTGCAAGATGCACATCCTGCTAAAACTATCAAGTCTGGGTCTTACGGAAGACAGAGTTTTGTAGTCTTAAAGGCAATAAAAATTTTGGAGTTGTGCCCCCATTCTAGCCCCTTTCCCCAGGTGGACAGATCCTGGGCTATTTGTCCGTCTAAAAACAACAGGTTGTGTTTTTCAGTGGCTATGCTAAGTGTCCATTGTGGGTACTGCTTCTGTTTCTTTGTCTTATTTTTGTTTGGTGAGGCAGACTGGAGGGTGGGATCTTCGTCTTCTCCAGTGGATGGGGCTGGGCCTTGATGGTTCAGCCATTGGATGGGGAGAGGCTCAAGGCTAGATAAAAAGGAATAGCCAACTCAGACAACCCTCCGTCAGGAAAAGTTGTGTGTCTTTCATGAGGGTGCGATTCTGCATGTTGCTGTATTTTTTAATTATTGTAATGAGGTGTGATTGTCTATTGGTTACCCACAATTCTTCTTGGGGACTCTCCCCCCCTGGTAACTCTTGTCAACACTTGTTAATTTGACAAAAGGCTACAAATTAAGCTCTGTTAATTTAATGTTTTCTCACCGAGATCTAAATACCGAAAGAGGCCCAAAGCGCAACTGAAGTCCTTTGATTCGCTGTTCTTTATTTTGGTATAAATTTACATTCATTATTGTTTTCCTTTGGATGTGTAGCCCTCAATTAGTGTGATGGCTCCATTAAAGCAAGCGAGACTTCGCCTTTAATTATTACAACAAAACACCTAGTCTCAGCTTGGGGAGAGGGTCTCTATTGACACAAGCCGAGGTTATAAAATTTAATTAGCCATTCCTATCAGATTTATGGCATTCAAATTGTTCTGTGTTTCTTCCCTTTGATCCCGCCTGTACAATCCCCAAGATTTTTGTTCTGATCAAATGAGAATAAAGCTTACTGTACAGAGAGAACTTCCCCTGTCTTCCTCCCCGTTCCCACCCCAGCCTGAATTCCAGCCTCTCACTTTGCGTTCCCCCTTCTTTGTAGGCAAGGTCAGCCCGTGTACCCAATCACGACGGGAGGGTTCAGACACCCCTACCCCACAGCCCTGACAGTCAACGCTTCTATGTCTAGGTGAGTTGCGGTGACTCCTCAGAAAGCCGGGTGCCGCCACCGGGTGCCAGGGCCCCAGGCCCCGTGCACAAGTGTGGGTGTAATAACATAGTCCACGGAAGAAGGTAGTGTGCAGATAGAGGCGGCGGGAGCGAGCTGGGAGGAGCTGGGCGGTCAAGAGCATTTGCTGCTTGCACAGAAGACGTGGGTTCGGTTCCCAGCACCGTCGTGTGGCAGTCCACACCCATCCTGCGTCCTCTTCCGGCCCCCACTAGCACCAGACACGCATGCGGTGCCCATACACTCACACATGCAAATAAGTAAATCTGAAAGACGCCGGCCAAGGCAGGAGGAAAGCAGCTAGAACGGGGCTGCTTGGGGAAAATGGCGGGGTGGGCGGAGCTTCGGGGGAAAACTGATGGAGTGGGCGGGGCTTCCGAGGGGAAGTGGACGGAGTGGGCGGGGCTTCAGAGGGGAAGTGGACGGGGTGGGCGGGGCTTCAGAGGGGAAGTGGGTGGAGCTTCATAGAGGGAGTGGGCGGGGCTTCAGGGGAAGTGTGTGGACTGGGCAGAGCTTCAGAGGGGGAGTGGGCGGGGCTTCAGAGGGGAAGTCAATGGAGTGGGCGGGGCTTCAGGGGGAAATGGATGGGGTGGGCGGAGCTTCAGAGGGAAAGTGTGGACTGGGCGGAGCTTCAGAGGGGGCGTCAACGGAGTGGGCGGGGCTTCTGGGGGAAACGGGCGGAGTGGGCGGGGCTTCAGAGGGAAAGCGGTGCAGTGGGCGGGGCTTCTGAAGTCGTTTCTCTGTTGTCCTCTGCTGGGTGGTAACTTTATGATTAGTGTTCAGAGATTTGAGGGAAAAAAATGATGGATGTTTTGAAAGTCCCAATTCCACTTCAGAGTCTGTAATAAGCTGATCCTGGCCCCTCGGAGCACAGGTGTCCAGTATAAATTTTATGTTGTATTTTACATGTAACATTATGTTTACATTTTTTCTTTTCTCCTTCCCCGCCCCCCCCACTTTCCATGTTGACATCACTTTCAGAGGGTCGCCCCTACTATCCCGTAGTGAAATAGTTTTCAGTGACGCGTTATATTCACCAGTCATGCTGTGTGGCCGCAGTATTCTTTTCATCACAATGTGACCATGCCACAGCTGCCACTCTTTTTTACTTAGCTTTTACATGTGACATGCACTTACACTTTACAGCACATCTCAAGTTGGACTGACTACACTTGAGGGACTTAAGGACACTTGCGTAGTGGCCGTGCGACTGACCCGCACAATGCTGCCAAATCGTCAACAGCTGTAAAGAGATTATGTGTGCAGCCATTCCTATAGATTCAGATTTAAGCATATATACCTTGTACATATGTACCCCAGCACTCATTTTCATCTCTCTAATTAATCCCAGCTAATTTTTCAGTGACTGCTAGTTTATTTACAAACTGGTTGGCAGCAGTATGTTTAAGTAGCCACTAATTGCCTCTAATGATAGTTTCATTTTATGTTCATCTGATTTTCGGTTGAGTTAATTAAATCGGAGGAGGTTTAGACTTTCCTGATGGGCTGAAGCCACCAATCCATTTTGATGATGCCACGGGATTGGATTAGCACACAGTACACCACAAGGATGCTGACCCCCTGCCTCTGCTGCCATGCTCTGTGGCCAACCACGGGGAGCCAAAATGACAGAAGGGAGGGGCTGGAGGTTGCCTGGAATGCTCTTTTCTTGCTTTCAGGACAGCAACTTTTGTCTGGGGCAGAGCGAGACTCACACCCCTGAGAGAGGAAGGCTGGAGTGTGGCTGGAGTTTGTAGTTCCACGAATAGGCTCAGCTTGAAACAGCCACTCCCCACATGTGGTGTTTCACCGAAATCTCAGAAGCCATGCCTGTCTGAGCTAGGCAGGAGAATGATTTTCTGCGTGGTCTTTACTGGAGAAAGTAGAAAGGTTATACTTGTTAGATGATGTCATCACTGCCCCTGTACAGCGTGGGAGCGAATGGGAAACCTCCTGGGAGGAGAGGGAGGGGCTGCTTATGATCCTAATTCCATGTAAGCATTCACATGCTGCTCCTGATTGTTTCTCCCGCTTGTTTGTTCCGTGCATCCAGAGGCTGAAAGCAACAAAGTAACCGTAGGATAGGGATTGGGGGTTAAGCTTATTGATTGAGTTATCATTAGGAGGCTAGCTGATGATTTATAGGTCGCAGAGGGTGGAGGAAAGGAAGGGGGTGGTGGGAAGAAAGTTTAGGGCCTGGTGGTGCTGGGGGGGGGAGGGGGCAGGTGGCAAATTCCCCAGGTAGGCCAAATGAAAGGTAGCTAGTTAAAAAGCGTATACAGCAAATTAAATACATTATTGTGGTAATGGGGGCGACAGAAGTATAGGTCTATTATATGTATGGCAGTTCTAGCAAATGTAGGCAGCTTGCCCTGCTCCAGAGCACCCTTTGATATTTATTCTATTCAGCAGCAGGGCCAGGACTTCTCAGAATTAAGTGATGGGTCATTATACTTTAAACACCATGGAGAAGCCTAGATTGGCAATTAAACAGTGCTTGCTGACACTCACTTGTGCCACCCTGTGACCCCCTTTAGATTGAGATGTTGGAGCTCCGGGCCCTCAGCCTGCTAAATTGGGCAAGGCTCTTCTCATGACGAGAGCAGGCCCTGAAATCCGCCGGCTTCAAAGGGAGCGAGATCATGTATAAACCATAATGTGGGTGCACCGTGGCTCACGGAAAATAAGGCAGGAAGAGAGGAAATGTTACAAGTGCAAGGGGAAAATGAGAGAATAATGACAATCCCAATGTAACTCAAAGCAGGATGGTTGCACGGGAAAATGCATCCTACCGCTTGTGCATAAAATCAAGGCCGGCAGATGACATGCAGCTAACAGAAATGTGTCAGCAGTGAAGCAAAGTGAGCATGAGCAAGAGAGAGGCCCCCGAGACAGCCAGAAACAAAAATTAGTTGTCCTTAACAAGTTAAGGCTCATCATTATATTCTGGCTTGGAGCCATAAAAGCAGACGGGGGTATATAATGAGCTGCTTAGAATTTTTTGAGGGTGTTTATTGCATTTCATGAAGCGGTTGTCTGCAGAAAGGGGTGAAGGTGTGTGTTCTGCATGGGCCACACGCTCACATGCAGCCTTTCTGCTGTTGTGCATTTTTTCGTATGTACCCACGCGTGTACAGGTCAGGGGACTCAACAGTGGTCTTCATAGTGGCACCCAGATCCCCGTCCCTAAAATGTGCCTTTGCCTGGTATTTGTGTGTACGTCTGCACACAGGCAAGCACACCTTCCCACACTGTTTTGTCTTTCTCTCCCTGTGTGTCTGTACACATACTCTAACACAGCAGGAAAGGAGCATACGTATTTGAGACAGTCGTGGTAAGAACTGCCCCTCCACCCGCCCTTCACCGAAGGGCTTCCGAGAGCATCTTAACTTGTTTCTGCTCTGTGGCCTGGGAGCAATGGGAGAAGCAGGGGCAGGGGGTAACTGGAGAGCTCCAGGGTCTGCTTTTCTGTCTTTCTTGCTTTCTTTCCTCTTTTTTTTTTTTTTTTTTTTTTGGCTTTACAGGAGGCAGCAGTGGGTTGGTTGTTACCCCTGCACACACACGCGCACGCACACGCACACGCACACACACACAATCTCTCTGACTTCTATTGAAGTGTGTCATTGTTTCCAATCTCCTGTACTGCCTTAAGTTTGCAAAGGCTGTTGCAGTCGAGGGGAGAATTTCTAAGGCAGGTGTCTACAATGGCTCTGGGATCCCTGAAAAGATCAACATTCTTCATGTGTTTTTGTCTCTGTTAAGGTTTTCTGAGCCTGTCCATTCTCCAATTTTTTGAAATTCCTTTTTAGTTGAACATTTGTTACATGATTTATTTCTCCCATCCACTTATGGAAAGAACTTGTTAAATAAATACAAGATCCCTTTGAAATAACCATCACGATGACGCCTCACCAAGATCCCTCTCTCCCAGAACGACCTTTCGCAAGAGCAGGGTGCTGGTCCATGCTGGTCCCTGGGTGGCGGCTGTCCTCCTGTTCTGGTCTGGCTTTATTAGGAGGGCAGCCACTGCTTCAGTCCGGCTTTTCTTCACCCCATTTAGCAATCTGTCCTTCCCTCCTTTGCCCTGTTTTTCTAAACACTGTGAGTTTCTTCATTTGAAGAGGTGCTTTCTTACCAGTACAAACAAAACATGAAATTTGACAGCCATCTGTCCTGTAGAGCCGAAACTAGCTTTTGTATCCTGGAAAATTTGTTTGTCGGGAAATGCCAGTTCAAAACTTGAGTGTGTTCTGGAGACTTTCTCAGAAGCAAGTGCTGTTAACTTTGTCTTTTCTGTGATTTTTTTTTTTTTTTTAATCATTGAAAAGTCTTTTGAATGATGCACAGGTAGTGTGTTAAGTAAAATCTTAGAGGCGAAAGGGCAGATAAATCAGAATTCTGTACTTCAGTGTGTGTGTATATGTGTATTTCCTTGTTTTTCTAAAAACTAAAACTAGAGATACAAATTTATTCAAAATGCCCATGATTTGAGATGAGCGTCACTCAGGAACCATCAGGATTTTTCTCTCTCTGTCTCACTTTCTTCTGCTACTCCCCAATGGTGGGTACAGCAACAAAAGGGAAAAAAATGAAGATGTGATTGCTCTCCATTGCTAGAATGAGGCCTAATGGGGCATATGGAGCATTGTCAAGACAGGCATATATGTTTCAACCATGTTAATATTTTATTTAGCTGTCAGTACATAACAGACACTATCACCTGTCCTCCTAGAGCTGACCAGGACTTAGGAAATTGTCTTCCGAGAGGCTGCAGCTCATGCCTCAGAAACCAAGTGGACATGCGATTTCTGGCTGGTAGTCCAAGCCCACTTTTCCACCCGCGTACATCAGTTGTGAATTTTACTAAAGATGTTAAAAATCATAATGTCTCATGTCGGTAGCAATAATGAAGGGGGAGATGGGCTTTAGTGACAATTATGAGAATCATTATGTTTAATTTATCGCTAATTAATGCTGACAGGCTTCATGTGCCTTGGGTTGCTTTCATGTGGATGTTACTGAGCTTGTTTTTTTTTAATTGTGTGTGCACATCCCTCCTCATTCCTTCATTTTGATTCTGACGATTTACACAGCTTTCTGTCTTCTAGGTTCCCTCCCCATATGGTCCCACCCCATCACACTCTCCACACGACCGGCATCCCCCATCCGGCCATCGTCACGCCAACAGTCAAGCAGGAATCCTCCCAGAGTGACGTCGGCTCACTCCATAGCTCGTAAGTATCACTGTTGCTTTCACACTTTGCGGCCCTGTGTGATGCACTGTCTCTGTGGCCGCTGCTTGGTGGCTTTCTGGCCGAGGTCAGCGTGTTTTACCTGACGCTAGTGAGTAAAGGTCCACATGGCCTCTGGCTTCCATATAAAGGAGGACATGCTCTGTAGACAGTCTCACTGATCGTCACACTGCTGCTCAGTGGGGTCCCCCACCCTGTGCTTTTACTCTGCTCTGGGAAAATGTCTGTTTGCAAATCGCTAGGAAGTGATTTCAGAATGTCTCACCAGCCCAGCCTCCTCCTCCAACTCCTCTGGCCCATGCTGCGGGGCCGGAGGGTCTGAAAGCAGCAATGAACTTTTGATTTGAAACTTCTGAGCTTGGGTGGCAAGAAGGAGGGAGCCTGGGCTCTGCTTTGGGGGATGCTGACTGCATTGCTGTTTATTGGATGGTGCGTGTCCTTTTGTCTCTGTCCAGAAAACATCAGGACTCCAAAAAGGAAGAGGAGAAGAAAAAGCCTCATATAAAGAAGCCCCTTAACGCATTCATGTTGTATATGAAGGAAATGAGGGCGAAGGTGGTGGCCGAGTGCACGCTGAAGGAAAGCGCAGCCATTAACCAGATCCTTGGCCGCAGGGTAGGAACGGCAGGGCGCACCGGAAGCAGGCGACCCTTCACCTTTGCCTCAGAGCATTGCCCCCAACACTGCCCATTTGAATCTTTGTGTAGCTTGCACTGGTCGAGACCTTTGTGCTTTTGAACAGCATTTAGGAGAGTCACATCTCCCTGCTACAGACATAGCGAAGGACAAATGGGCATAGAGGGCAGAGCGGTTTTCTCTGGACAGCATTGTTAGTGCCAGGACCTGGCAGAGCTGTCGGTACCCGCACGTTCTGCCGAGTCGGGATGGGCTCACGCCCCCCGCCCCACCCCCGAAGCATCGTGTCTCACTTTCCGCCTGTGATGTTTCTGCATGTCTCTCCCTGCCCCGTGTTCTCTGCAGTGGCATGCCCTGTCCAGGGAAGAGCAGGCCAAGTACTACGAGCTGGCCCGGAAGGAACGACAGCTTCACATGCAGCTCTACCCCGGCTGGTCTGCGCGGGACAACTATGTATGTGCACCACCTTCCCGAGAATTCGCTCTTTGTGGGTATATTGTGTGTCTGCAAGGACCCAGAGGATGGGTTCTGCCCCTCACTCCCAGTCAAGGAGCTTGGCTTTCACTGTGACTCTGTTCCATGTTAGCACATGGTCATTCCTCAGGAAGCAGGGATCCCACACGGGATCCGGATGCTGATGTGGGCTGTTTGTACGCCTTTGCCCACCTGCCGCCAGTGGGGTAGCTTCAGAGAGACCACACTAGATAGAGGGGTGGGGCATGTTTGACTCGTCACAGGCTTGTCATGGCTCTTCGCATTCCCTTCACTCATTTTCCTCGGCCCTGAAGGCTGTCGCTGGCTCACCCACTACCTCCTACCCATGTAGCCAAGGAGACGGGACCAGCTGCACTGCAGTGCCCTGCCCAAACAGCACTTCTGTTCTTGAGAGAGTGGCACTTTTCACTTGCAGACAAGCATCCTGAGCTCTTAGCTACGTGGTACCTTTCCACGTGTCTGTGTGTGTACTTCTGGGACACCCACGTGGTTGAGTCCTCGCATGGGCTGTCCGTGTACCTCACCCAATCCCAGGTGTCACTTCAGCATCAGTCACCCTCCTGTCCCCTTGACTTCTAAGAGCTCATAGAGTTCAGCTCTAATTCAGCGCTGGTTCGTTCACATCCGATCCTGGAGTCACCGAGAAGGCCTCCTAGAGCAGGATTCGGCTTCGCCACAGATACCGTATCCCAAGCCATCTTAGGCATCCGTGTCTCGGGGCCCTCACGTCAAAACTGCCCGGTTTGTGGACCATGTGCCGTTTATACTGGGAGTGGAGTAGACGGTGCCCGCTGGGGCTGCACAGGATGGACACAAAGGCACAGGCAGACTTGGTGACACTGTCAGAGCCATTCTGTTTGACTTGCAGGGAGGCAGCTAGATCCAAGCATTCTGGGATGTACTTTCTAGATTCTTAAAGAAGGTCCAAATGCCACTTACGCTGCCTCCCGCTCTGCACTGGAAGGCAGCTTGCACAGTGAAGAGCCACTGGGAAGGTGACGGGCGTGGTTTAGAGGTGGGTTGGATGTAGGGCTCCAGGAACTTAGCCTCTTGGACACAGCTCTCCGGCTCCTGTTTCAAAGTCCCGTTACACACGTGTGAGAACGCATGCTCACTCTTCCTAACCTGCTCCGGGAACACACTGGAGTCAGGGATTTCACACCAGAAGCTTTTGTGAGTTTGAATATGGTGGGAACGTGCGAGCATTCCCTTTTTAACCATCTGGAGGCTCTGCAGACAGCTGGGGCTACTGTGAAGTCTAGAAGGTTCTCCAGGAGATGTGATCTGAACCAGGCTTCCTTGCTCTTCCAGCCAAGGGGGGCTTGGAGCCTTTCTGTCACCACCTCAGGGGAGGATATTGGAACGAAACCATTTGGCTGCTCGGGTTTGGCCTGTGCTTTAGGACCCAGGAGACACTAGCTGGGTACCATAGTAACAGCTGGCTGAGTAGGCATCATAGTAGAGCGCTCCTTCTTTCCTGTATTGAAGGCGGTATATGCCCATGTGACTTCTTTCTCTTGCTCTCATTTCTTGTGCTGTTTTCCTTTTCTTCTTATATTGAAAAAGGAAGTGGTCTCCCCTTCTCTCTTCGTGTCTTCTTCTTCCCATTAAAACACCGTCCCTGCCCACCAGGAGCTAGCAGTGTGCATAGCCTTCCGCTGTCATGGACGTGACTAGAACTCCAGTGCACAGCAGAGAATTCTGTAGGGGACCGTGAGATGGCCCTGGTGCCCACTCTGAGATGGCCACGTGACACCCTTCCTCCTTTTTCTTTGTGTGCCAAGAAGCAAAAGGATCTAGTGTATAGCTATGGGTGCATAACTGGCCACAGCACATGTTCCTAGTGACCCAGGCCCTCAGACGGTAGAGAAGCCCTCTCCGAAAGAGTTGGACTCATTCAAGCCTGACGCCGCCTTGTGTTGCTACACAGACATCCCTGTCCTTTCCTTGTGGTGTCGATGTCACTGTCCTGTAAAAACCTTCAAGCAAGGGTGGCAACATTCACGTACTCTTAAGCACACGGATTTGTAGGGCCACAGCTGCCTCGTGTGGGCCGGGGCCTGGCTCGCTCGCTTGATAGGGTCAGGCTGGTAGATGGCAATGACTTACGGCAGTCTCCTCGCCCCTGAGGTATCCAAGAAGGGTTCCCTGGAGGGTTTCAGGGGTGCTCAGCAGAAGGCACGGCCCGTGGCTGAGGGCAGGGCTTCGAGACCACGTGGGTTTTTACTCTGGCTTCACCTTGCCAACTCGAGAACATTGCCCAGCCTCTCTGAACCTGTGTCCTCATTTGTGTCACTGGAGTGATGAGGATCTATGTGCTGTGGAGGAGTTACTGTTAGGGCCCTGTCTGGACCCTAATGTGTAGTTCACAAATGCTGGTCATTGTTAGTGTTAGGAGTGGCTGTTATAGCGAGGAACTAACCTTGTAATAGTCCGTAATTTTAAACTGGCTAGGAGCTAGCCATTCTAACAGCATGGTAATATGCACTATAGAGGTGGCTGCTGGTGTGGCATGGTTTCACTTACAGTAAGCTGTGATGTCCTGAGACATGGGATGTCCATGGGCATAATGCCTGCGTTTGTGATTGTGATCTCTGTGACCAGCGATGTGTTGGCTGGGGTGCAATCAGAGGAATTCCTACTTCCAACATAAGAGAATGGGGGAGCACTTCCCTTTGCCAATGCAAACCCACCCTGCCATTTTGAAAGAAGCCCAGGGAACTTGGTTCTCTCGTATCTCCATCCCCTCCTTACCATCTTTTGGAAGGAAGGATCACACTATGATCGTTTCTGAAAGAAACCACCACCACAGAAAATCTGGGGTGGTCTCTCTCTCAGCTCAGGGCAGGTCGGGAGGCTGTGAAGCACCGAAGCCTCCCAGGTTTCTCCGTGGCCCCAGGGAAATGTGTGCATCCCACCCTGGCTCCCCATCCCTCCTGAATCTCCCTGGCCTCTTTCTCTTCCCTTTTATGGAGTCAGGTTGGGATGGATGAAAACCATGAGGTCTTTCCATATCTGCCCGCTGGCCTCCCTTTTTCTCCAAGAAATGTGTGTTCCTACAACTAGGCAGAGTTAGATTTGTGGGCCGAAGACTGGGTAGACTTGGCAATAGTGGGGATAGCAAACTGGTTCGTCCTGGTTCTCCTGCCATGTGAGTCCAGACATCTCGCTGGTGTCCGTTTCTCCACCTAATTTCCTGTGTTTCATCTGTTTACGTAGGGGAAGAAGAAGAAGAGGAAAAGGGACAAGCAGCCTGGTGAGACCAATGGTGAGTGACACAGTCAGGATGATGGAAGAGACACTAGTTGGAGGGCCAGTCTTATGTCAGCTTCTATCGGGGGCGGCAGGAGAAATCCAAGGCCAGGGTGTTGTGGGGAACCTGTCTTAGGGAGCCTTTTTGGTTTATGCGTTTTAATTAATTGCTTCATGACTGCCCTTTTAAAGCTAGTAACATCCATTGTTGCATGAGAAGCCCGTTGTAACTCTGGCGGAATGTGTTTTTAAATGACTGCCAAGCCTGTAACTAGAGAGCCAGCAGTAGGCATGCCTCTGCCGGGTTTTGGACAGCCTGCTTGTGTGTGTGTGTGTGTGTGTGTGTGTGTGTGTGTGTGTGTGTGTGTGTGTGTGTGTGTGAAGGGATGAGGAGGGGCCTAGGGGACCAGGAGCGGCCTGTGTGAGTGTTGGGTTAACTGGCTGTTCCTGAATGTTCCAATGCATGCCTTTACAGTGGTAAATTGCACCCATTTTAAATTAAGGAGGTTTGTCACTCAGTAGCAGAAACTAGAAATACTGCATAGGCAATGAAGATCCCTTGCAGAAGGCCAGGCTTTTACAGACAAACAAAAATTTTGAAGACTTTGTGTAATTTGTTTTTTTTTTTTCAGAACACAGCGAATGTTTCCTAAACCCTTGCCTTTCACTTCCTCCGATCACAGGTGCTAATGTCCTTCTGAGTCATTAAAATAGTTGATAAACTGTTTTTTCATTTTTCTTGCCATTTATAGTTTTATTAACATTGAACACGTATGACATTTGAACATCCTTTAAAACGATCATCTACACGTTTCATTATGTTCAGTAGATTTTTTTTTCCAGTTGCTTTCGTCGGTCTTATTTATTTTTTATTTTAACTTCTGTTTCATTTACTGATTGTTCCCGTAACAGTTGTTTAAGCAGTGACAACAGTGGTTTAGAGCTGAACTAACTGTGCAAATTGAATATGCAGTATTTCTTTAAAAGAGACTGGTAAAGAAAAAAAGAAAAAAGAAAAAAAATTTAGTAATAAAACCTCCTTAATCTAATGGCTTTTTCTGTTGCCCGCTAAGTTTTCTCACGCCAGCATGCAATCGCAGTGTGATTATTTTTTTTTCCTTTTCTTTTCATTTATTTATTTTTCGTTTGTTTGTTAGTTCTCCCTTTCGCTTTTTTGCTTTTATCATTTGCAAATCTGCTAGCCACTTACTGACCATGCCTGCTTCCATGCCGCTAGGGGCTTCTAACTCTTAACAACTCATCCCATGGCCTGTTCACCTTCCTTCCCTCTAATATTAATGAAAGTAGAATTTTACAAAAAGAACATCCCAAAAGCTGCAATATCCCAATACCCACAACCTTTTTCTTTCTTTATTTCTTTCTGTTTCATTTCGTTCTGTGTTTATTTGTATTTTTTTTTTTTTAGTTTGTTTGTTTCTTTTTAAAACTGTGGTACTCAGAAGAAAAAAGCATGTTACAAACTCAACTCCTTCCTTCGCTTTATTTTCTTCTTTGAGAAAAAGAAAATTGAGAGAATTAAAAAAAATTAAAAAAAACAACTGAACAAACAGAGAAAAAAAATAATGGAAAGTTCTTGGCTATTGCTGCCCTTTGGGCGTCTGGAACCAGATCTGACCGTCCTTCATAAGGGATACTGCAGCTTTATTTGCAACAGCTAATTTCACAAGTTGAATAAGTGTGATTTTTACCTTTTTTTTTTTTAATTAAAGAAAGTTTAAAAAAAAAAAGAAAGAAAGAAAAGAAAAAGTCAATATTTTGCTATTGGTAACCCGGTCATTGATTTATTCCCTTTTTTATTTTTATTTTTTTTGTTTGTATCTCTCTCCCCCTCCCTTCCCCTTCTCTCTCCCTCCCTCCCTCCCTCCCTCCCTCTCTCTCTCTCTCTCTCTCTCTCTCTCTCTCTCTCTCTCTCTCTATCTCTATCTCTCTCCCTGCTTCCCACGTCCTCCTTCTCTTGCTCCTTTCTTGAACTCATTCAGACCTGAGCGCTCCTAAGAAATGCCGAGCGCGCTTTGGCCTTGATCAACAGAGTAACTGGTGCGGCCCCTGCAGGTGTGTATAGTCTCCCAGATTCGCTGTGCTGGTTTGCAGCTGTCTCTCCCGTTCCTCCTCCTCCTCTGGCCTGTTGCTTTGTAGCTTTGTGTGTGGATCATAGGAGATACCAGGGAGCGGGGACACTACAGGCCTGTGGGCTCCATGAGGGATGTGCTTGTCTGCCAGCTGCTGCTAGCCAGAATGCCACTGTGAAACAGTGTGTGTGCCTCCTCAGGGCTGAGACTCAGATTCCTGCGTGCCCTGGACCAGGGAACGTTGCCTGCCAACCCCCTTCCTTGTGACAGCCCAGGATGTGCTCATCCTGGCATAGGTAGAAGCCAATGATGTCACCTTCTCCCCTCCTCTTCTCTCTCTTTCTCTCTCTCTCTTTTATTTATTTTTCATTGGTTTTTTTGTTTTTGTTTTTGTTTGTTTGTTTCTGGTTGTTTTCCTTTGTGTGTGTGTGTGTAGTGTGTGTGTTTTATTGTTTTTATTTGATTTGTTTTGGCTCATGGAAGCCCCTTCCTTTCAAACCCATGAGGGGCGATTGTCAAGTATAGATCCAAGATGATGCAGAAAACAATTAGTGGAGGTCTCACGTCCAGCTGAACACGACCCACCATTGTGTTGTATTTTCTTGTGTTTACCTTATGCTAACAGATGCAAATACTCCAAAGAAGTGTCGGGCACTGTTCGGGCTTGACCGAATGACTTTATGGTGCAAACCCTGCAGGTACATGACCATTCCGAGGCCTTGGGGACAATCAGAGCCTTCTGTCCTTCCGCTACTTAGTGGGTCGATTTATTTTGCCCTCATTCACATCTACTTTCCCCCACTGGCATCAATGACTAATAAACTCTCATTCTTCAGATTTTCCTCGCTAACGCCATACCGTTTCCTCCCCCTCCCCCTTCCCCCTGGTTCTTGTGAAGAGCATGTCCCTGGTGGTTAGGGCTGACAGCCATGACTTAACACATGACGACAGGCATGAGGCTTGTCCTGCAATTGGTCAGCCTGGTGAGTCACTCGGTGCCCTGTGTTCTGAGCAGAGGGACACCCGGGCGTCTCCCCACCCCTCTCCCAGGTGTGCAAGTCAGAGCCTGAATTTGGCAGTGGCAGCACTTCCATGCACATCCTAAAGATGCTGGTACACGTGCATCTGGGCACTTTTGTTAAAGTCTTTTTTATTTTTCTCTCTCTCTATCTCTGTCTCTTTCCCCCTCTCCCCGCCCCCTTTTGGTTGTGTTTTGTTTAAGACACTTATCTGTGTGGAGGAGCTCGTTAGCTGACATTGTTTTACAGTGCTGATAAAGAAGTGTGGCATTGAATGGTGTGCACCAGCTAACAGTCTGTGGGTAGTAAGACACTGCAGCTAGACACTGCAGGTAGATACTGCAGGTAGATACTGCAGGTAGATACTGCAGCTAGACACTGCAGCTAGACACTGCAGCTAGACACTGCAGCTAGACACTGCAGCTAGATACTGCAGCTAGACACTGCAGCTAGATACTGCAGCTAGACACTGCAGCTAGACACTGCAGCTAGATACTGCAGGTAGATACTGCAGGTAGATACTGCAGCTAGACACTGCAGCTAGACACTGCAGCTAGATACTGCAGCTAGACACTGCAGCTAGACACTGCAGCACTGCCAGGCCTTCAGAGCAGTCACATGTGACCACCTGCAGGCATAGCGTGGGTCCCACATGCATCAGGAGAGTCCAAACTGAGCCCCATGATCAGCCTGCAGGGTTCCCAGCTCAGGGTGCTGGCAGAGAAGGCATAGGTGCTTCCTTCTTGGTGGAGGGATGTGCTCTAGTACCCATCTCCTGTCCTTTACTTCTAATGACCACCTTTGGTTAAATTTGTTGTTTCTTTGTTCTGATACAAGCAGTCTTTGAATTTGGAATATTATGATGGTAGGTATCTCAACCCCCAAACACACACCCCTGTCTGTAGTGCCTCCGCGTCAGTCACGTCGTCCTCTTCTCCATTCCCTTGCCGTGCTCCGTGTGTAGACGTTAGATCAGACGTCCATCCCATCACGTGCATGCCCACGAGTCCGCTGTGTCTCTGGTTCTCTGGTGCCAGTATGAGAGAGTGCTGACCACATAAGGTCCCCAGGGAGAGAGGGTCAGGGAATGGTCTCTGACAGGAAGCTACACAGATGGCTCTTTGGTCTGGAGTAAGGGAATGGGGCCTTAGACAGGCACCCAGCAGGGGAGCAACTAACGATGAGCAGACAGCATTCAGACATGACCTGTCTTACAGAGCAGCCGGGAGCTCCAGGGGAAAGCTGCATGAGGATGTTAGGTATTAAACTAGGCTGAGCCAGGCAGGTCAGGGACCTGCTTAGCCTGTAGGAGTGCCCAGGGTAATACAGTGTAATACCCTGCCATAGCAAGTCGCAATAGACACTGTTGCCTGTGCCCCGCAGTGAGGCTGGTGCAGGCAATGGCCTCATAATTTTATCCATGAATGGTGATTGTGAACCTTTTTTGGTTGCTGCAAACTTAGCCTTGGCTTCTTTGGCTATTACTGTCGTTAATGAGGCTAGACCATCCCCCACGCTCCTCCCAGACCCACCAACCTCAAATATAGCCCATCTTTGCTTAAATCCATGGTGGATTATCTTCCTCTAAACAGAAATTTCTTGATACTTTTACCACCACCTCCACCAGCAACAACTATTTAATTGAATTTTTATTGTTTCGCCAGATTGAAACCTTTGTAGTCTTTGTCCTTCAGCCGCTTGATTCATAAGACACGCGTTGGGGGCTGACTGTCCCTAATGCAGTGTTTCTGTTGTCAAAGAGGCTGAGATGTCCTTGGGCAGAGGACATGGAGTCCAGCAGGTCCCTGTCATTCCCCAGCCTTCTTTCTGGCTTTAACCCCTGGGAAGTTCTAGCTGCCATGTTTCTCCTGTTTTGAACATTTGAAATTTTGTTATTTTTAAGCTTTGGGGGGATTTTTTTAAATGCTGTAAATGTGTTATCAAGCTTATTTTTGTTTGAAGAGGACCTTCCCAAAATAGGGCCAGGAAGCGCCCTTAGCACGTGTACAGCAGAAGCTACAGATGGGTGCTTAGGAGATAGATACTCTAAACTGGGGTGGGTCACAGCGTGGAGCTTGAACAAGGAGTTCAAGCTACTTCTTTACACACTGCCATGGCTGCACTGAGCTGGACGCTAAATCAACAGGACATTCAGAAGACGCACACACGCATGCACGCACGCACGCGCATGCTTGTGAACGGAGGCATTTTCTGACCCTTCCAGATGCCTGTGTTCCACCTGCCTTTGGCTCAGCCATCCCTAATGGGGAACACCAGTCCACCACCGTAGCCTCCCTGTCCTGTGTTCAAATGCTCCCCACACAGCATTTCAGCATGACCGGGGAAGGATGGCGGGAGGGGTGAGGAGAGCCTCAGCTATGCTCCCAGCAATCAAGACGCTTAGCTTCTGATTCTATTTGGCACTCGAGGACATTTTAACCACACTCTGTTTTGAGCCCACCAAGTTGCTTCCCCATCTTCTTGTTCCACCCTAACAGAGCCCGGAACCCTGCTTCATGCTCCCCTCTGGCTGCCCCCTCCCCCTCTCGCCCTCCTCTTCTCCCTCTCCCTTTCCCCTGGTGCTTCCTCTGTTTTGCTTACACCCCTCCCCATCCTCACCTTCTTCTCTTCTTCCTGTTTTCAAACTGCATGGAGATCCTAGTGTGTGAGCATGCTCTGATCTGCAGGCTAAGGTGGTTTAAAATGGAGAGGTTAAATTGTTTATTTCATTCCTGGGATGGGAGCAGAACCCATAGTCTGTGCTAGTCTATCCATCCTTGCTCCCCTAGAGTTCCTTCTGGCCTAGACTGCCTCAGCCTCTGGGAGGCTGGGGGGAGGGGGAGAAGAGGCATTTCCTCTTCTGTTACCCCCTTTCTTCCCCTCCTGCCTCTCTACAGAGTCCCTGCCCTGTGCCATGCTGCCAGCCTAGACTAAAGAAGAGCTCCTATAGTACAGCCCATCCTTGCAGACACCAGAGACACTGTCCCGCGGTGTTGCCTTCAAACAGGCAGTGTCTCGGAGGTTCTTCAGTGACCGGCTACTGGCCGTGCTCGCACACTTGGTTTTGGATGGAGTGGTACCCACCCGCCATGGTTCTGATGCTCTACTGAAGAGTCTTTGGGTGGGCACATTCCCGAGTCTGCGCTGTTTTTATGGCATTAGTGGGTCAATCCCCAGGGTCACTTGTCCTACGAAGTAGGTTCCCATCAGTCAGCAATTAATGGCAGGCAAAGCTTTGGAGGCGCGTGCCTGGTTTCTTGAGTTGGCTTCCCCTGCCTTAACCTTTGGTAAGTCAGAAAGGCTCTGAGGTTCTCATCCTCCTTTCTACACAAATGGGTGGTAGAGAGCGGAGACTACAGTTCTGGCACAGGACAGATTTAATCTTTCTGGTTAGACCCTGATCCCAACGTCCCTCCTGGCCCTTGTTCCCTGTGACTGGCTTGTGCTGTGCACCCCATTTCCTGACTCCAGCATATGACAAGGGCAAGGCACCTCTGTACAACATCATCACTCCGTGCAGCCTTCTCACCCGGGAGTGGAGAGGTCCCAGATCTTTAAGGGGGGAAAAATACAAAACTGAAAAAAAAATTTTAAATAAATTTTGAATCTTAATTTTATCCACAACCTGCAGGCCATGTCAACCAGTTATTCTTGTGCTTTTGAATCATTTTCTGTTTTTCTTATTCTCCCCTCCCCCACCTTTGTTCACCCTCTTCTGCCTGTATTTTTTTGGTGATTCTTCTTATCCTTTTTTTTTCTTTTCTTTTTTTTCTTTTCTTTTTTTGGTTGGTTTGTTTTTCAGTTTGTTTTGTTTTGGTTTTTATTCTCCCCCACTCCCTCCTCCCCTCTCACCTGATTCTGACCTCTCGATTTGGTGTGGTTCGTAACAGACAAGCCCCAAAGCTCTCTGGGAACCGGTGGTAGTGTGTTAAAACCTTAAGCCCCTTGCTAGCACTGCCTTCAGCTATGTGGGCTCAACAGTCAGCATTCTGAGAGTTTCATATTGATAAGAGGCCGCGGGGGAAGGAGCTTCCTTTCTCTTTTAAATACACGCAGACATCATCGGAGGCTGGGGGTGGAGAGGGTGGGAAAGAACCAGGAGGGCAGGCAAGAAGATGTGGGAAAGAGAAGGCAAAGCTAGGCCCAGCGAGAAATAAACCATGCTAGTTAGTCCTCGTGCAGATAAAACCACTTCCTAATGAGCCTGTGCCACCTTCTGCGCGACTCCCATTTGTCTGCTCAGATCCATTCTGGAAGGAGCGGGCCCTGGCTGTCCGGTGAGGGTAGAGGGCACTGCCTGTGCCAGAGCAGACTTAGACGGAGCCACTCGGCCCCCTGACGCTTTAATTGCTCCGCGCCTGCGTGGCTCATAGGGGGCATCCCTTAGGTGACATCAACTCCTCGTGAGCATTAGATAAGGCTCTGCCTTGGCGTCTCTGCCCTTTATTCACAGACAACTCTCTCCCCTGTTTCTAGGAGAAAAAAAAAGTGCGTTCGCTACATACAAGGTGAAGGCAGCTGCCTCAGCCCACCCTCTTCAGACGGAAGCTTACTAGAGTCGCCGCCCCCGTCCCCACATTTGCTAGGCTCCCCTCCCCGAGACGCCAAGTCACAGACTGAGCAGACGCAGCCTCTCTCGCTGTCCCTGAAGCCTGACCCTCTGGCCCACCTGTCCATGATGCCGCCGCCGCCGCCTGCACTCCTGCTGGCTGAAGCTGCCCACGGCAAGGCCGCCGCCCTCTGTCCCAACGGGGCCCTGGACCTGCCACCTGCCGCCCTGCAGCCTCCCATGGTCCCGCCCTCAGCGCTCGCGCAGCCCTCAACATCTTCCTTACATTCCCACAACTCTTTGGCCGGGACCCAGCCCCAGCCTCTGTCTCTGGTGACCAAGTCTTTAGAGTAGCTACTCCTCGCCACACCCGCTTGATGGAAGTGTCCCCTTCTGGTTCTTGCTTTGTCCCTTCCCCCACTTGGAAAGCTTTTGTTTGTACTCTTAATTTTGTGCCGCTGTGGCTACATGAGTTGATGTTTATCGAGTTCATTGGTCAATATTTGACCCATTCTTATTTCAACTTCTCCTTTTAAATATGTAGATGAGAGAAACCTCATGATTCTACCAAAATTTTTATCAACAGCTGTTTAAAGTCTTTGTAGGGTTTAAAATATATATATATATACATAACTGTTATGTAGTTTGGATAGCTTAGTTTTGAAAGACTGATTAAAAAGGAAAAGAGAGAGAGAGAGAGAGAGAAGCAGGTTTGAAGCATCCTGCAGGAGTTGGTTCTGTATTATTTGTATTAAATACGAGCTTGCGAACCAATCACTTTACACCTTGGTTTTTTAACCATGAGGGCACAATGAATGCGTGCCATTTCTACCTTCCTTTTTCTTTCCTTCTTTTTCTTTTTCTTTTTTTTTCTTTTTTTCTTTTTTTCCTGTGTGAAACAACTTTTATTGTGACATTACTTGTTATTGTTTAAATGTACAGAAACAAAGGGTTAAAATGTGTTAATATACCTTGTTCCATGGTGTTGTTCTTTTGGGGGGAGGGGGACGCTACTCAACAATGAATGGAATCAACACTGTTGGACCAGTAGTATTTATTGCTTTAGAGGTTGCTTGTTGTACCTGTACGTCCGTCCCTTTTTAAATATGTTTTCCTTTTTTTTCAAAACTGTATAAAGTCCCCCCCTCCTTAGCATAAGCATCTTATATATAACAACTCATTTGTACAAGGTTTTTAAGTTTATATATAAAATGTGTATATATTTTTTGTTTCTTTTTTTTTTTTGACTTTTGTTTGTTTGTTTGTTTGTTTCTGTATAAAACCCGGACGCCACCAAAAGGACATTAATAGTTACATTAAGGGTCAGTAGCATTAACAAGGGTTGCTTTAAAAGCCATTATGTAAACAAGACTTGAACATTAGTGAGAGAATCTGCGCAGCTGTCTGAGCAGCCCTGGGAACTGCCCTGTTTCCCCTGTTCCCTAGTCAATTGCCCTGTGCTCTTAGAACATGGACTGACCGTGTGCAAAGCTTTTATGTGCCAAAATTCTCAGTGGCTTTAGCTTCCTCCCTCTTTTTTGATGCTGTACTTTCTGTTCGCCATGTTTTGCTGTGATGTTACATAGGTAGACTTGTGTGTAGTTTTAATGTCACCTATAACAAAATGTGTTTGGTAGCAGACCGTCCAGAAAGCATTTTAAACGAAGAGGTCTAAACCCTTAAGGGCCAAAAATTCTGTATATTAGATTACTCTTAAATGAAAAAGAAAAAAAAGAAAAAAAATAATCAGCTGCTGCTTTTATGTATGCGTATTACATACAAGTAGGCGGTGAACTTTACAAACAAGAGAACCTAGGCATGCTGATTTGTAAAATGCTGTATAAAGCTGAGACCTGTCCCTTCAGTGCCACCGTAGTTCACATGAAGCGATTGTAAAACTGTCTCTGGTTTTCTCTGGTTTCTTAAAATGCTAACTATAACATTTTTCTGTGAATACTCTGAATGTTTCCTAACAGTTGTGATGTTACTGTTCTGTTTTATGCTTACCCCAAGTTCATTTCGAATGGTTTGGAAGCCATTTTTGTAATGAATAAATGTCCATGCTGTACAGTATCTGTAGCATGCCGTTCTGGATTAATAAAAGCGAGTTAGTATGTGCAGAGAAAGGCTGCTCACTCGATTCTGTGATTCGGCGCGGGGGTTTCTCTCTCGGGCACTGGACTTCCCTCTGAAGAGACTGGCCAGGCTCAGGCGGGCTTGAGATGGCGTAGATGGTATGTGGTAGTGTGTGGTGAATGAGTGCCTGAAATGGCCTTAAAAAGTCTTCTCTACTCTCCCCCCCTCACACCCTTGGTGAATGTCCGGTGTACCGTGTGCAGCCAGCTGTGTCTTGTTTTCAGTGAAGACTCCTCCTGTACATGATGGGACCTTAGGGTGGCTTTTTGTTGTTGTTGTTTATATCACTGTGTCACAATAAAGGAACAAATAACACTAGTCTGGTCATTTACTCACAGCCTGTCCATTGCATAGTGTGAAACAGAATTTGATTCTAGACAATGTGGTTATAGTTCACCCAGGGTAGCTTAAGGAAATGACTGGGTACCAGTTGAGGATGGCGAACGTGAATGCACCCTGACACTTCTACTCCCTACCTGAGGGAGGGAGGGAGGCAAGGATACAGGGTTGTGGTTTACCTAGCAATTACTGAGCGAGCATCTTCTTAGAAAGTTAGCATCCCATTCACATAGCTGTGCATGGAGGAGATTTCCACAGCTGTGTATGGAACACGGTGATTTGCACAACTGCGTGGAAATCTTGCTGTTCAGGGCACCCATGTACCGGGTTATCTCCCAGAATGACTTCAGGCTGCCCCCCATCACTGAGGAGGGTTGAAGTGAGGATCACTGGTGTCTCTTCTCGCAGACAGGTGGATGGAATATCCGTTGTTCACGTTCTAGAGTGGCCATTTCCGCTTTCCTATAAGCCCTTTGTGTCCCTGGAAAGCACCGTGACACTGGGTCAAGATCAAAGAGGAGCTAACTATACGTTGCTTGAGCTAGCTGTGGGTCTGTGAGTTTTCTGTGTTTTGGTTTTGTCCTGCTTTGTACTCTGATAAGGGAATTTCTGGTCACCCTTCCCTACTCTATTCTGTATACAGGGCCCGGAGTAACCTTTGAGAGCATAAATAAGGACACTGTGCCACTGGCGAAAATGTGCCAAACTGTCCCTGAGCATTTTCTTATTAATCCTACCACCTCTGGCAGAAGACCCCCCTGCTGGCCTCTGCCTCAATTCTAGCAATGTCTTGAGAAATACAAAGCATCTTGTCCAAGGCCACAGTTGGTAGAGGGGGGAACTGGAGAGACTGAAGTGGAGACCTGGCTTCTAGTCATGTTCTCAGCACCAAGTTAAACCTTCACGTGCTAGCGATGTCCCTTCTCCGTGTGAATGTAATAGATCAAGCCTTCCTTGCTTTGCCTGAGTTCACTGCTGCCTCAATCACCTGTTCACTCTCAGGAAATCCAGCTGGCATGAGAGTGAAGCTTCCCTGAACCACTGCTGTTCTTGCTGGGGGCCCCCTCAAACCTCCTGCCCATCTGCAGACAGCACTTTCTCATGGTCCCCATCTGATATGGGAGGTCCTTCTGTATGCTGCCAATATGTGTTGCTTTTATTGGTTGATAATAAAGTTATTTTGACCAGTGGCCAGGCTAGTCAGGAAATCCAAACAGTTACAGAGAGAAAGAAGGTGAAGTTAGAGAGATGCCAGAACATTACTGGTAAGCCACAGTCATGTGGTGATACAGAGATGAATAAAAGTTGGTTGATTCAATTGCGAGAGTTAGTAAATAATATGCCTGAGCCATTTGCCAAACAATTATAATTAATATTAAGTCAAGAATGATTACTTAATAAACTGCCACGGGGACTGGCAGGCAGAAAATAAATTGGTGCAGTGGGACCAGTTGAGACAGAAAAACTTGGAAATTTTCCTGTGATGATCCTGTGATGATTCTGCCTTTTCTCTGTGCTCTTAACCCCCACCCCCAGTCTCCTCACTTTAGCTCCATAGCCTCCTGTAGAGGCTCAACGGCACAGAACTCCCCATGCAAGGCAATGCTACCATTTTGGAGTAGTGCATTCATTCTTGCAAAAGCAGTTTATCATAAATCCTGACTTCTACCCCATAGATGGGAACAGTACCCATCCTGCCCTGTACCCCAGCCCCCTGACAGTCAGGACAGCCAAAACTGTCTCCAGACATTCCTAAATATCCTCCTGGAGCCTAAAGTCACTCCACCTGAAATTTTTTCTTTGGCGCGCCCTCCAAACCGACAAGAGCGTGGCTTTCGTGTTCAATGCTGTGAACAAGGGTCCTGGGCACCTAGAATGTGCCCCATGTTCCCCTGATAAAGGACAGGAGGAAGGGAGAGGTTGCCCTGGAGACTGATTAATGCTTCTCTGTGCTCTCACAATGCCCAGAGTGTTGATGATGACCTTAGCCCTTGACGTGCTGGACTGAAGCTGTGTGTCCCTCACAGATGTCAGGAGAAGGACAGTCTCTTTGTTGTTACCCGTCCCAAGGCAGATCTCGCATTCATTTCAGAGCGGGGTCACCTCGCTGCTTGCTTCTTCCCCTGCTGTGTTGAGCAGTCGGCGCTTTCCCCGCGTCTCTTATGGGTCATCAGCAACCTCGTCTCCCAGATATGGGATGGAGTCCTGCTCTTCCATAGTTCCTGCTGCAGCCACTTGGAGTCTGCCTACCTCGTTTATCTCCGTGACTCTGCTTGCAACATCATGCCACCTTCTACTGTGTATCTGTCCCCAGAGTTGCCTGTCATCTCTCTTGTAAGGATACACATGATTGTCTTTCCAGGCCCATTTGGGTAGTTCTTGATATGTTATCTTCAGATGCCTAACTGTATCATTTGCTGTGTAAAACTATAATAATACAAGCTCTAACTTTGGTGTGTGTTCGTGTGTTCCTATGTGTGTGTGCATGTGTGTGTGTGTGCATTTGTGTGTATGAAAATGTGTGCTGAGGGGATGTTGTTGGTGTTGTTTGGATTGGTTGTGTGACTGCACTTGTTCTAGTATGCCCCATGTAGCGTGCCTTATCCTCGCCCCCTGCCTCAGCCTCCCCAGTACTAGCAATGGTGGCCACATGGACATATATTGGGAGCTGCCATCAGTTTGCTGATACTGAGGCAACTTCTGGTTGTAGATGCCCTGGCTCTGCTAGTGTAGTCTTGGATGGCTGTGGTGGATGCTTTCCTACTGCAGAAGCTGGAAGGTTCACTTTTGCATCTCATGACTCAGACTCGGATCAAGGCAGGCTGGAGGGCCTGCCCTCTAAATCTGGGGCTTCAGGAAAGGCGGCAGAGGAGTGAGTCTGAACTGCCAGCAAGCCCCCGGCACCCGGCTCTAGGCACTCCCTCATCCATCCCTCTTTGTCCAAGTCTCTTCGGCCCAGTGTTGACGGCCATGTTCATTTCCACAGTCAGCTAGGGCTGGTAAGTCAATGCACTGTGATTGCAGAAGCCAAACAGCCAGTCCTTCTGTGCCTTCTTTGTCCTTTTTGGGATTCTGTGAGCCCAGCAGTTAGAACCCTGGATAAGGAAGGCGCATGTGTGTGGCCCAGGTACACCAGCCTCACCCTTAGCAGTCATTCAGCCTGAAACTCAATGGCCTTCGGAGTAACGCCCCCTCTTTAGAAGGCCGCATCCCTGGACCGTGGGCTTTTTGCAGTATAAAATAAATTTTTGTTTGATTATTTGTTTTTTGTACACAAGAGCATTTTTTAACTTCTGTTTTCTCATCCTTTTTGTGGTTTTTGAGTGAAGAAGAGGAAGGAGGAAGAGGGAGTAGAGGAGGGAGGAAGATGACGATGGTGACAATTGACAATTGCATGGACTGAGCAATATTTGGACTCAGCACTAGAAGTTAAAGACTCTTAGAAAGATTGGGAGAAAATCAAGTGTACGTCCCCCTACATGTGTTTTTCAGTATTGTGTATTCACATCATATAGTGTTTTTCACATTATGGGTTTTAAGCCATTGAAAGTCAGGAGATCAATGCAATGCATCAAGGTTAGCATTATAAAAAGTAAGATAGAATGAAATAGAAAATAGATTCTTGTCTTATGTGTTTCCTGCATTGTCTAAAGTCTTCCTTACTGTGGTGAGAGTAAAAACAGTGCAAAAGCCAAGTCTGAACAATAGAAATAGCTGCAATACATTAA
>JANBXA010000007.1:151655000-151695000 GCA_030556225.1 Cricetiscus sungorus
AAGCATGTGTATGCGTGTGTGTGTGTGTGTGTGTGTGTGTGTGTGTGTGTGTGTGTGTGTGTGTGTGTGTGTGTGTGGGCGGGGGGGGGTCTCCAGGACAGAATTTCTCTCTCCTTAGATCATGGTAGTTGATGATATTTTTGAGTTGTGCCCATGTTGACGTTTAGATAAGTAGTGTTGTTGCTTTTCACGGTGCTGTGTGCAGTCCCATCTATCGGATACATACATCCTTGAAGCGTTATCTTTAGTTTCTCTTCAGTTCTCTCTCTCTCTCTCTCTCTCTCTCTCTCTCTCTCTCTCTCTCTCTCTCTCTCTCTCTGTGTGTGTGTGTGTGTGTGTGACTATGTATGTGTATGTACATGTGTGTGTCTGTGTGTCTAGGCTAGAGGACAACCTCAGGTATCATTCCTTAGAAGTCATCCTCTTTTTGAAGACAAAAATCTCTCATTGCCTGGAGGTCACTGATTGGCTAGGCTGACTGTGAAGCCACAGGGATCCAGTCGGTGTCTGCGTGCCCAGGGCTGGGATTGCAAGCACATGCCAGCATGGATGGCTTTTATGTGTTTTTTACATATGTCTTGTGGATCAACTCAAGTCCTCTTATTTGCAAGGTGAGTTCTTTACTTCCTGAGCTTTGTCCCCGTTCCCTTAAACATCCGGCTGAGCTACGACACAGCCCGGTCCCCACTTGAGAAAGAGCCCTATAGACATCTGAGCTCTGCTTCTAGACAAGGGACTGGTCCCCGGTGCCTCCGTTTCCTCCTCTTCAGACCACAAGCCACATTCCCTGTGTGGCAGTGTTGCCGTGGCCATTCTCTGTGATTCCATCTGCCTCACCTGCTAACTCAACTCACGGCCGTGCCACCCCCCCCCCCAGCCACTTCCACGGGTAACTGCCTCCTTGGAAATCTGCTTTACGGGGTCCTGTCCCCAAGTCCACCTATGTCTCCACGGATTATGTAACGTCTAGCATTCTTTGCTTCTCTACTGTTATTCACGTCAAACCCAACATTGTTCCTTCGTAGGAATCTCAACTATTCCTTCCCCTTGGCACTCGTGTCAAGAGTTGACACCTTCCCAGGGTTCAGTTGATTTCATCTCTACCAGTGCCTCGGCTCCTCACAAAGTGGCCTTGTGTGCAATGCTGAGCTAAGAAGAGCGTGTGCCCGTGCTTGCAAGGGGCTGTGCTGAGAAAGAGGCTTCGTCCCAGAGGAGTCTTGGGTTAATCCTCCCTCTGCTGTGAAGTCAACACAGTCAAAGGCGAAGGAATGGGTTGGGAGGTTTCAGAAGTTCTTAGTGCTTCATGTTTTCATGATGTTTTTCTACAAGATGACTTCTCATTCCGTCTCGTTCCTTTCTTCTGACTTCTGTCAGAGAGAAGGTGACTTCTTTCATTCACCCTGGTTTTGGTGACCGACGTCCAGGCCAGACTACTCCCTAGATACTGAACTGGTAAATTCCTGACACCTAGCACTTGGGGAGAAAAGACCCGGATTACTCAACTGTGGACCGTGGCCAGCTATCACTGTACATGGAATTGGGGACAGATGTTAAAAGGTATACCGTTATTTAATATTCCCACCATATAAATACAATGAGCAGACCTAACTCCAAGACCTTAAGACTGGTTCTCAGCCTTCCTAATGCCATGACCCTCTAATATAGTTTCACATGTTGTGGTGACCCCCAACCATAAATTTATTTTTGTTGCTGCTTCATAACTGTAATTTTGCTATGTTGTGAATCATAATGTAAATATCCATGCCTTCGGATGGTCTCAGGTGACCCCTGTGAGGGGTCATTTGACCCTAAAGGGGTCACAACCCATGGGTTGAGAACCACTGCCTTAGAATAACAGTAAATAGGGAGTAAGTGGTGAACCTGGGCTGCTTTTTGCCTTTGCTGTATTTGTTTGCTGGTAAGTTTGTATTATTTAATTTTTAAAACTGGATTGTGAGATGACTGACATTTTTGTTTTTGTTCAAGAGGCTCCACATAATTTATTACTGAGCCAACCGGTTCTCTCCTGCAGAGCAGATCAAAAGCAAACTAGATTCCCAATTTAGACATGGCCAAAATCTCCAGAGGTTAAGAACTTCAGGCTCCATCTGCTCGGTCTGCTGGACGGCTCTGACTCAGCCGAGTCCAGGAGGCCATCATAATGAATCCTTAATGACCCAGCAAGGGCCCACTCCAGCGGCTTCTCTGACAGTTGTTACTGACAGGTTTCATTCCAATTCTAGGGAGAGAATTGCAGGGGTTTTTTCCTCTTGTTTCTCAACCAGGAATTGCTTGATTTGAGTCCTGTGATGACTGCAAATTGAACCATCCACCGTGACTCAGAACCACCAGCACCTCTGTACTATCAACCCAAGCACGGATCCAGGGACTCTCCCGCCCAATGGAGCCTTCCCTTTGCGGGCCTCTGGAGCATTCCTCGGGGAGAGAATGTGCCCTGTATGCCCGTCACTGACACTGGCGCTTCTGTGGCTGCCGGTGTGCAAATGGGCACAGATGAACCTGTATAGGCATGTCTTTGCCATGTCCACCGTCTTCCAAAGAGGCCCGTGGTTGTCCCATCTAAGTCTGGGCAACTTCAGAAGGAAGTGTATTTGCTGCTTGAGAACATTCTAGCAAATTTCACATAGGGAGTTTCCTGTTAAAGGAAAAGTACTCAGAGGTTCATGGAAGCCAGAATGGGGACTTGCACTTTCCTTTGGGGAAAGTGTGTGTGTGTGTGTGTGTGTGTGTGTGTGCGGCGCGCGTGTGTGGGCGTACACACACACGTGCACGAGTGTTTCTATTCTCTGACATCTTGTCAGAAGAGTAGGGCATTGTGGGTAACCTGCACCAGAAAGAGCAAGGTCAGAACCGAAGCCCCACGCAATCTGTTGACCATCCTTGCTCCTGGACACTGTGCTGGGACTGCACGGCTGCGGGGAGCCAGTTGCTTTGAGCTGCCTGCCTCCCTGTCTCCCCCACGACTCCCCTGGGCTTCTGCTCACCCCGGGGATGGGTTGGTGCATTATCCTGGAAGAAAATCGCCCAGGCTGAATGAGCAGCGTCTGTGTTCTGAAGGAGAACTCTGTTGCCCCATGACCGCCTGGCTCCTGGGCCTGCCCCATTGTGGCAAGGACAAAGCCGACATACATACAATCCCATGACAACCTTCTCTCGGGCCTTTCTTCTTTATGATTGCTATGATTGTGTTTCAAACAGGCCAGCTCCTTGGGCTTGTTATTGCTGGTGAGGCCTTTTGGCCAAAGTGTGTGGGGGCTGCCTCTCTCTCCTTGCTCCCCATCACCCTCATGGGTCCAGCCTCGCCGCTGCTGTCTCTTTGACAAAATACACAAAACCAATACTGGCCGGTTAACATACATGACATCTTTAAACTTTAATCCATTCTCTTCCTCTCAGCGCGGCGGGCCGGCCTCTGAGAGGTGCCCGTCAATTGTTCCTCAAAGCATTCTTGAGTGGATTTCCCACTGAGTTGCTTTTGTGTGACTCACATCAAGATTATAGGTAGCAGAGAAGAAAAAGCGGAGAAGAGAAGGTTAGCCCCTCATTTCAGACTTTAAGAAAAATCTGCCAGCGGGCGCCGGGCGGAGTGGGTAACACACATGAAAGGACAAATCCAAGCTGGGTCGCCGTGTCACAAGAGGAGTTTTTCAGGAGAAGAACACAAAACACGCATTGTCGTGGTCGCACACAGAGACGTAAATTTAGGATCATGTTCGCCCTCCGCCTGAACATAGTTAGCTCTGATAAAGAGGAACAATGAGGTGAACGAGGCCTCCGGACCGCGGAGGAAAACCTTTGAGACTTGCTCTCTCCTGCAAAAGTGGATTCTCCTCGCAGGCCTTCCGGGCCCTCTGCAGCTCCAGCTGCTTACCTCTGTCCCCCACACCCTTGCCCGGGGACAGTGTGCAGGGCACGATCTCAGCAGGAGCTGGAGAGACACTGGCAAGCAGAAGGCCCAAGTTCTGGAAGCGAGGCTCTGGCTTGAGCCCCCGCACCCCTTGTTTGCGTTGTGAGGCCGAGGCAAACAAACTTCCATGTGCTTTACCCTCCCTTCTGCCAGGGCACGTGGTTCCACCAGGCAGGCTCCACGGCAAGGCGAAGTCTCTCTCAACCGCATAGCTCACGGGGAACACTTGAAATCGCTGCCTTTTGCTGTTAATGCGATCCAGGACCAAGACTAGAGAGGACAGTTAGACTGTGAAGCTAAAGCTGTAGGTTCCATTGTGTGTGTGTGTGTGTGTGTGTGTGTGTGGTTTGCATGGAATGACATATATATGGAGGTCAGGGAACAATTTACAGGACACAGTTTCCTTCTTCCATCGTGCAAGTCCCAAGGATTAAACTCACGTTGTGAGTCTTTGCAGCAAGCGTCTTTACCCGCTAAGCCATCTCGTCAGCTGCCATAATCTCATGTGAGCACTTTATGTAGTGACTGATGCTACAGGTCCCTTCTCACGGTTAAGGAAGCAGGTTGGGAAAGACTGGGTGACATATTCTAGGTGTCAGTTGGAGGAGTGTGACTAAGTCCCCTTCCACACACGCAGGGGATATGACTCTTGTAACAATAACAGACATGTATTATAACCCGAGGTAAGGCACGGCAATATTTCCAGACAATTTCCAGATACTTAAGCAAGGAAGGTTGAAAGAAAATGACCTTTCAGTTAATTTAAAAAAGAGCCACTCCATAATTTACCATTCCCTACGTATCCTGGCAAGGCCACATCTCTTGGCAAATGAGGTTTTGGCCAGATGGTGTCCAGAGCAGTGCCAGTTTAACTCAGTGGTAAAACAGCTGGACTTGCCTCCGCTACTTCCTGGTTGGCTGCCTCTGTGAATCTCTTGGCGGCTGCTTCTCCTCCTCTTCCTCCTCTTCCTTCTCCAAGTTTAATAATTAATAAACATTGTAATATTTAACCTTTGAGGAGGGTTCACTTCTGTAAGTTTGGCAAATGTATAGAGTGTGGAATCACTCACCCAACAAAAATATATGCAGAACCTTTCCAAGCCCAATTATATCATCTCTATGCTCAGCCACACACTCTAGCTCCAGAAAGTCATCGACCCTTTCTCTCCCTATAGTTTCCTTATCATGAAGACTTCCTATAAGTGTGTGGTCTTTTAATCATGAAAAACTTCCATTTAACATAATGCATTTGAGATTTGGTCATATTTTTAGGTGTCAGTGGTCTGTTACTTTTTTATTGCTAAGCAGTATTCGGAGGTGTTGAAGAACCAGTTTGCTTATTTGTTGGTCAGTGGAGAGATGTTGGGTCATTTCCAGTTTGGGGTAATCATGAACTGTGTTGGGACAGGTTTTATTTTGATGGATAAATGCCCGGGTTGTATGGTCAGTGTACATTCATCCATGTAAGAAACTGCCCGTCGCAGAAGAGGCGGGGCTAGTTTGCTGTGAGATTGTGTCTCCTGGTAACATCAGAAGCTGTGCCCATAAAGTCTCAGCAACATGACTGCCCAAACACGAGCAGAACAAGAATAACACCAGTGAATGCCAAACTGGACGGGGTAAAGCCCACCAGGCCTCAACCCTACTCACACACACACACACACACACACACACACACACACGCACACGCACACGCACACACACACATGCACACACATACACGCGCACACACATGCACACACATGCACACACACACATGCACACACATACACGCGCACACACATGCACACAAATGCACACACACACATGCACACGCAAACACACATGCACACACACACGCAAACACACACATGCACACACACACACACTCGCACACACAAACACACATGCACACACATGCACACACACGCACACGCAAACACACACGCACACACATGTGCACACATGCGCACACACACACATGCACATGCACACACGTGCACACACATACACACACACAAACACACACTCACACATGCACATGCACGTGCAGACACACACATGCACATGTGCACATACACACACAGACACATGCACGTGCACACACACACACATACACACACACAAGCACGCACTCACACCCACACACACACAGAGACACAGGGTAAAGCTGGGAGTGAGGAACTGGTCTTCTCCAGGGAAGAACACACCAATTGGTTGTCCAGCTCCAAATCCAGCCCTGAAAACACACACACACGGGTAACATTAAATGGGCTCGACAGATTATATTTAGGAATATATATGCGTACACATGTACGCATGCAATAACGAATAATAAAAATTGAGGCCAGAGATTTGAAGGGGTGTGGGGAGGAGTTGAAGGGCGGGTTTGGAGGGAAGAAATGGAGAACAGTGTACTAAATTGCAACAACCCCTGTCTCCCTCCCCGCCTCTCCCCGCCCCCGCCCACACACACACAAGGAAAGAAGTGTCACCTTGCTTCACAGGTGGCTGTACCAGTTCGCAGCACTCTGGTTGCATTGTGTTTCTCCTGGCATTTGATGCCTGCTTTAAACAGTCGAGCTGTTCTCATAGGTGTGAACGTTGGTTCCTCCTTGTGCTTTGGCGGCCGCCATCTGGTACAGCGAGCTGACGAGGCCCGCACAGAGCCCTTAGCGTGGTGCCTGGCTCCCAGAGAGACTTTGCTAAACATGAGTTGTTTCATTTATGGCTCTCTTGCATGCGATGACTATTGTACATTCTGCCTCTCAGGGCCCCGTCCCCGTGTGCACTCATCATTCTCTGTCCGTCCCCGCTGTGGCAGAGTCCAGAGAAGAGACCACTTTGAGTCTCTGCTTTAAAGCAGGCTCTGTTTTGTCTCCTTGGCTCTGCAAAGGGAACTGAGCAGTGGGTGCTGGCAGCCATCCAGGCTGGTCCCAGAGAACTCTGAGGCCAGGCCTTGGTGAGTGGGCCAGGGGCGAGCTTGAGCCCTCCTGCTCCTGTGTAGCCTGAGGCCCAGCTGGGTGTTCTTGGCCTCTTCCCACCCTGCTGCCGGGCTTCCCTGCTGGCCCAGCCTGCCAGCTTTGAGCTTCTGCACAGAGGCACAGGGGCCCTGACTCAGCAAACTCCCTTAAACATGGATTAACAGAAAGAAAGTGGAAAAAAAGTCACATGGGCCAAGGGGTCTGTCTGTCTTGGGGGGATGTGGCCTTGCTGGTCTCACAGAGTGAAGCAAACCAAACAGATACCCTTTCAAAGCAGGAGCCCTTGGTCTAGTCACCATGCTCACCAGTGGAGGTTGGCATAGGAGCACTCAGCCCCTCCCTGAAGGCAGGCTCTGGGGTTCGTGTTCCCAGTAGCCTGATATTCAACAGCAGCCCAAGCTCCTGGGCTCTGGGTAGTTTGGCAGCAGCTCCGACGATGTGACACACCCGATTTAAATAATCCAGAATGCAAAGCCAGAAAAGTGTGGGGTGAACCCAAAGCCGTCAGGAGGCAGTTGGGATGAGCCACTGGGATGTCCCTAAATCAAGCAAGCGAGAGGCTTGGGGGTAATAAGTGGCAGGCTCGAAGGTATCACCAGGCAGTGGGATTGCAGGGGTGGGTTAGTCTGACACACAGAGCAAGTGTGAGGGCCCGAGTTCTATCCCCAGGACCCGTATGCACGAGAGCCGGGTGCTGGCTTGCTATCTGCTCTGAGCATGCCCCTGTGGGTCACTGGGGTTGCTGTCACAGGTCCCCACTGCTCTGAGGTGGGAAGGCGCTATCATGAGGGCGGGCTGCTCTCTGGGAGCCATACCCAGGTAGCCATGGGCAGGGAGAGGCTGAGCCTGAAGTCACGTTGGCACAGGGAGAGATGTCAACAAGAGATTGCCATCTAGAGCCTCCTCATTTGTTCCAGGAAGAGGTGAGAACCAGCAGGGCAAAACTCTGGCAAGAGCTAGTCAGGCACTGCGTGCCAGGATTCTCAGGTGACCAATGGGCCTCTGCCATACCACTGAAGGGCATAGGGGCGGAGGGGGGGCAGGAAGGGACCTTTGCAGTTCTGCAGGGTACGTAGTGGAATTTGAAGGATCTGGAGACAGGCGTCAGGGAACCAAAATTATAAAAGGAAATTAACTTGACCCTCCCTTGCTCAGCTTTTGGAACTTGGGGTTCCCTCTCCAGCTATCCTCATATAAAACCACCATCTGAAACGTCACTGTTTAGTTTAGGGTGCTGTAACGCCCTACTACAGGTTGGAGGAGGTCTTAAATAACTAAATCCACAGTCAGAACTCTGGCAGTATTTGGTGTGCAGTCAGACTCAGTCTTGGTTTATAGCTGCCGGTGTTCTTACATCATCATCACATAGCAGGAGGATCTTACATCATCATCACATAGCAGGAAGATCTTACATCATCATCACATAGCAGGAAGATCTTACATCATCATCACATAGCAGGAAGATCTTACATCATCATCACATAGCAGGAAGATCTTACATCATCACATAGCAGGAAGATCTTACATCATCACATAGCAGGAAGATCTTACATCATCACATAGCAGGAGGATCTTACATCATCATCACATAGCAGGAGGATCTTACATCATCACATAGCAGGAGGATCTTACATCATCATCACATAGCAGGAGGATCTTACATCATCACATAGCAGGAAGATCTTACATCATCATCACATAGCAGGAGGATCTTACATCATCATCACATAGCAGGAGGATCTTACATCATCATCACATAGCAGGAGGATCTTATCATCATCACATAGCAGGAGGATCTTACATCATCATCACATAGCAGGAGGATCTTACATCATCACATAGCAGGAGGATCTTACATCATCACATAGCAGGAGGATCTTACATCATCATCACATAGCAGGAAGATCTTACATCATCATCACATAGCAGGAAGATCTTACCATCATCACATAGCAGGAGGATCTTACACATCATCACATAGCAGGAAGATCTTACATCATCATCACATAGCAGGAAGATCTTACATCATCATCACATAGCAGGAGGATCTTACATCATCACATAGCAGGAGGATCTTACATCATCACATAGCAGGAGGATCTTACATCATCATCACATAGCAGGAGGATCTTACATCATCACATAGCAGGAGGATCTTACATCATCACATAGCAGGAAGATCTTACATCATCATCACATAGCAGGAAGATCTTACATCATCATCACATAGCAGGAGGATCTTACATCATCACATAGCAGGAAGATCTTACATCATCACATAGCAGGAGGATCTTACATCATCACATAGCAGGAGGATCTTACATCATCATCACATAGCAGGAAGATCTTACATCATCATCACATAGCAGGAGGATCTTACATCATCACATAGCAGGAAGATCTTACATCATCATCACATAGCAGGAGGATCTTACATCATCACATAGCAGGAGGATCTTACATCATCATCACATAGCAGGAAGATCTTACATCATCACATAGCAGGAGGATCTTACATCATCACATAGCAGGAGGATCTTACATCATCACATAGCAGGAGGATCTTACATCATCATCACATAGCAGGAGGATCTTACATCATCATCACATAGCAGGAGGATCTTACATCATCATCACATAGCAGGAAGATCTTACATCATCATCACATAGCAGGAAGATCTTACATCATCACATAGCAGGAGGATCTTACATCATCATCACATAGCAGGAAGATCTTACATCATCATCACATAGCAGGAGGATCTTACATCATCATCACATAGCAGGAAGATCTTACATCATCATCACATAGCAGGAAGATCTTACATCATCACATAGCAGGAAGATCTTACATCATCATCACATAGCAGGAAGATCTTACATCATCACATAGCAGGAGGATCTTACATCATCACATAGCAGGAGGATCTTACATCATCACATAGCAGGAAGATCTTACATCATCATCACATAGCAGGAAGATCTTACATCATCATCACATAGCAGGAGGATCTTACATCATCATCACATAGCAGGAAGATCTTACATCATCATCACATAGCAGGAGGATCTTACATCATCACATAGCAGGAGGATCTTACATCATCACATAGCAGGAGGATCTTACATCATCATCACATAGCAGGAAGATCTTACATCATCATCACATAGCAGGAGGATCTTACATCATCACATAGCAGGAGGATCTTACATCATCATCACATAGCAGGAAGATCTTACATCATCATCACATAGCAGGAAGATCTTACATCATCATCACATAGCAGGAAGATCTTACATCATCATCACATAGCAGGAAGATCTTACATCATCATCACATAGCAGGAAGATCTTACATCATCATCACATAGCAGGAGGATCTTACATCATCATCACATAGCAGGAGGATCTTACATCATCACATAGCAGGAGGATCTTACATCATCACATAGCAGGAAGATCTTACATCATCATCACATAGCAGGAGGATCTTACATCATCATCACATAGCAGGAGGATCTTACATCATCACATAGCAGGAGGATCTTACATCATCACATAGCAGGAGGATCTTACATCATCACATAGCAGGAGGATCTTACATCATCATCACATAGCAGGAAGATCTTACATCATCATCACATAGCAGGAGGATCTTACATCATCATCACATAGCAGGAAGATCTTACATCATCATCACATAGCAGGAAGATCTTACATCATCATCACATAGCAGGAAGATCTTACATCATCACATAGCAGGAAGATCTTACATCATCATCACATAGCAGGAGGATCTTACATCATCACATAGCAGGAAGATCTTACATCATCATCACATAGCAGGAGGATCTTACATCATCATCACATAGCAGGAGGATCTTACATCATCATCACATAGCAGGAGGATCTTACATCATCACATAGCAGGGCGATCTTACATCATCATCACATAGCAGGAAGATCTTACATCATCACATAGCAGGAGGATCTTACATCATCATCACATAGCAGGAAGATCTTACATCATCACATAGCAGGGCGATCTTACATCATCATCACATAGCAGGAAGATCTTACATCATCATCACATAGCAGGAAGATCTTACATCATCACATAGCAGGAGGATCTTACATCATCACATAGCAGGAGGATCTTACATCATCATCACATAGCAGGAAGATCTTACATCATCATCACATAGCAGGAGGATCTTACATCATCACATAGCAGGAGGATCTTACATCATCACATAGCAGGAGGATCTTACATCATCATCACATAGCAGGAAGATCTTACATCATCATCACATAGCAGGAGGATCTTACATCATCACATAGCAGGAGGATCTTACATCATCATCACATAGCAGGAGGATCTTACATCATCATCACATAGCAGGAAGATCTTACATCATCATCACATAGCAGGAGGATCTTACATCATCATCACATAGCAGGAGGATCTTACATCATCATCACATAGCAGGAGGATCTTACATCATCACATAGCAGGAAGAGGGGGAAGCAGGGGCTGTGTCCTTTAGGAGCGTGTCCATCCTGTTCTTGAGGTTCCAGCCGGCCTCTTCAAACCCTCGCCCGAGGGACTGGGCTTCAACATAGGAATTTGGAGGGAGAGAGTGGAAAGGGAGAATAGCAATTCGTAACATTCTACCCGTGCATTCCCTCCCGGGGCAAGCTGACTTAGATCTATAACGTTAATGATTTCTAAGACAGGTGCTCCTCAAATCTATATTTTCCACCCTGCTCTCCCATACAATCTCAATCTGAGTGGCCAACCCTGACAGGACATTTCCTTTACAGACTTGATGCTCCTAGACAGGCACCTAGAAACTGGCGTAAATTATGGCGACCTGACTCGGGACTCCTCTGGTGTTCTCCACTCCCCTTTCAGGATAAAGGGCATCCCACGCCACCCAGTTTCTGCACTTTCTTTTCTTCGTCATACCTCCCATGGTGGTGTGAAAGAAAATGGTCCCCAAAGGGAGTGGCTTCTCAGGAGGTGTGGCTTTGTTGTAATAGGCGTGGCCTTGTTGGAGGAAGTGTGTCACTGTGGGGGCGGGCTTTGAGGTGTCCTTCGCTCAAGCTTCACTCAGTGTGACAGTTCACTTCCTGTTGACTACAGATCAAGATGTGAAGCTTTCAGCTTCTTCTCCAGCACCATGCCTGCCTGCATGCCGCCATGTTACACTATGTCAGTAATGGATGATCCTCAGAACTGTGAGCCTCCCCAATGAAAGGTTCTCCTTTGTAAGAGCTGCTGTGACCACGGTGTCTCTTCACAGCAATAGAAACCCTAACTAAGACACCTCCCCGTGTCTAATTCAGAAATATTTTCCACTAGTTCTACTCTCTGAAAAACTAACAAATCAAAAAACAACTATTCCGTCCAATATGGGTTCACCTACTTCTCTATGTCATTACTATATCTATCTTAGCTTAAGCAAACATTATCTTCTGCCTGGACTGGCGGACTAGCTTCCTGGCTGGTCTTTTCTACTTCTGCCCTTGTGTCTGCCTCTCTGTTCCATTTCTACACATGCTGGGGCCTGTAGAAGTGACTCCATTTCATCTTGACTTCAGGTCAAAGACTTCAAGCCTATCATTCCTCTTTCAAGGTTAAACAACAGAATGGTTGACCTAAGGTGTGGCTATTGTGTGTCTTGCCTTGACAACAGGTTATATGGCCTAAAGTGTAACTAATGGATGTCTTACTTTCACAACAGGATGCTTAGTTTATGGTGGGGTTATTAGATGTTTTCACTATTGAGAAACTAATTATGGGTGCTTGTTCTTTGTATCTTGGAGAGGAAGTCTTTTGCCTTCCCCTCCTTTTGGTTGGGATATGTTAAGAGCTTTGAAAAATAAACTTGGGCCTGATCCTAGTACTCACTATGTGCCCTCCTAACTCTATCTCTGCCTCTTGTATGTTTCTTTCTTTAACCCATACTCCCCTACTCCTTTATGAACTGGATAGGTTGGCTGGACCCCACAGATGGCCCCTCAACATGGGATGGTACATGCACGGTACATAGTCTAATCTTATGAGAACAAGAAGCATATCACATCCTTGCCAGCCTATAGCCCTGTCTTGGCTTCTTCTTTTCTTGTTGCTGTGATGAAATACATTGACCAAATCAGTGCAATGGAGAGAGGGTTCTCTTTGGCTCACAGTTCCAGGCGACATCCCATCATGGTGGGGAAATCAATGCCCCAAGGGCTTGAGGGAGTTTTCCGTACTGCATCAGCAGTCGAGAAATGGAAATACATGCATGCATGCTTACTAATGCATGGTGGGCTTTACCCATTGCATACAGCCTAAGATTCCCAACCTAGAGAGTGGTTCCATCCATAATTAAGATGAATCTTCAACATTAATTAATGCAAGCAAGAAAATCCCTGACAGATAATCCCGGAGGCTAACTTCTTGGGGAGAATCCTTCTGGGTGTGCCAAAAGGCTTCAGATCCTGTCAGCCTGACAACATTAACCATCACACCCTCCTCTCTGCCTGATATTAACCACCACACTCTCCTGTCTGCCTGACATTAACTACCACACCCTCTGTCAACCTGACATTAACCACCACACCCTCCTGTCAGCCTGACATTACCATCACACCCTCCTGTATGTCAGCCTGATAACATTAACCATCACACACCCTGTCAGTCTGACATTAACCATCACACCCTCCTGTCAGCCTGACATTACCATCACACCCTCCTGTTTGTCAGCTTGACAACATTAGATATCACACACCCTGTTAGTCTTACAACATTAACCATCATAGCCTCCTGATTGACCTAAACAGAATTCCTGAAGATGAATTTTTCTTTGAGCTGCCAGCTCACAAAAAATGACACAGAGACTTACTATTAATTATGAAAGCTTAGCCTATAGCTTATGTTTGCCCCCCCCAGGACTTATAACCTAAAATAACCCATTTACATTAGTTTATGTTTGCCTCATGGCTTTTTACCTCTCTTCCATCTTGCACCTCCTGTTTCCTCTCTGTGTCCTCCAGTGACCCCCCTTCCACTTCCCAGAGTTCTCTCTCTATCTAGAAGTCTTGCCTATACCTCCTGCCTAGATATTTGTCATTTAGCTTTTCATTAAATCAATCACAATGGCATATCTTTTATACAATGTATTCAAATATCTCACAAAATCTCCTCCCCTTTGTTTAAATAGAAAGGAAAGGTTTTAACTCCAACAGTAAAATTTGTAAAATTGTGTGTGTGTGTGTGTGTGTGTGTGTGTGTGTGTATGCAGTAAGAACAATTATCAGGTAAGAATTACATTTACAATGTTCAATCCATTTATAACTTAAAATTTTAGAAAAAGTACACTATTATCTATCCCATATTGATGAGTCCAAACTTTTAAACCACTTTTTAAATTGTCACTTGTATTACCAACCCAAAACAATATCTTTTTAGACCTCAAAAACATATTTTGATAAACAATCTAAGTTTTTATGTCTCTCAACCATGTATACTTTATACCTCTCTTGTGAGTTTCTCTTTTTGAATTTTGTAACAAAGAAAACTGCAACTATAACTATTTAGCCTTTGGCCCCATCAAAGACCCTAGAAGGATATAGTATTACCCGAGTAAGTAGGAAGCAAGAGCGAGCAACTTCTAAAACGGTGAGAAATGAGCAACTCAAGTTTCTTCTGTAACATTGGGTATCCATCTTCAGCCTACAGGCCGAGAATATCTGACAGACTTTTCTGTGAAGCAGGAATTTTTGAAGGACTGTCACATTTGTCTTGACAAAGTTCAGCAGTCACACTCACTTGTGTCCTGCTTGTCCAGTTTGGACAATATACTGTCAGCAGTCAAGACTAATGGTTGCTTGAAAGTGGACCCAACAATCACCCTGTTATCCCATCATTTCTATACCAGGCTGGCTCACGTGCTCCACTTGTCTTTGCTGGTATCTGGCCCCTTTTTTCCACTGAAAACACACAAATGTTTAAAGGTAACACAAATATCTGCATTAACACAGTATGGAATGGGAAGTTTGCACAAGTCAGTTAAAAGTTTGTTGTTGTTGTTATATATTTGAACAGGTAAAAGGCATTTATTAACTTTATACATTTGTTTGGATCATAATATAAATCTCTACCCATGCCACATGAAAGGATGGCATGTAATAATAAGTCACGAGGACTCTGTAGCCAACAAGATTCGTCACGTCTGATCCCATCTCAGAGGTGTTCTCACGCTGAAGGATCAGCTTCTGTATCACTTGTCTAGTTTTCCTTTTGTTCCCTTTTTTATGTTTGTAGATTTCTGAATCCACCCCCCCACCCCAGTCTAATCTAATCCTGGTTAACTTTGAAGGGACCCATAGCTTTTCGTTTCCTGTGGAAACACGAGCACAACCTCTGCCCTAGTGCAACACATTTTTTGACTTCCATTCTGAAGCAAAGACATCTCTGGAGGACATAGGCTGGTTTAATTGAGCAGTCCCTTCCATAATCCAGTAGTCATTCTGTGTTCGCTAGCATTCAAAAAATCAAAGTCAGGAAAGCGTGGTACAGGATCTAGACACTGTGTATTTTCCATCTTTACATGGCATATACATATATACATACATATATATGTATATATACATATATGCATATATGTCTTTATTCTCTCTTTAAAGACTTTATTATTTTCAAACTATTTTTTAAGACTGTCTATATCCATTTTCTTTTCTTTTTTATTTCTTCAACATCTAAGCACATTTTTAAACACATTGTACTTTTTTAAAGATTTTTCTGTGTCTGTACATGACTTTACTAAGTGCCTGCAGTATTTTCTGACTATGTGTGACAAATCGTAAACTGCAATGTCAGCCTCTGCGTGGCTCAGTTTACCTTATGACGCTGATGCATGGTGCTGGGGGCTGACTCCAGCCCACAGGCAGCAGCCAGAAACCACATCTCTATGCTGCTGAGCACCAGTGTGCCTGAGAGACTGCAGGACTAGGAATCCACATCCGGCTCCTCGTCTGGAACTTTCCTTAGCTTTCTTGGGCCCTATATTTAGATATCTGACCCTCCACATTGGATGACACATGTATCAAGTCTTTCTCTGTCCTGCCAGCCCGATCCCAAATAAGGACAGAGAGACTTCTTATTAATTAATTAAGAAACCTTGGTTTTAGCTTAGGCTCATTTCTAACGATCTCTTACAACTTAAATTATCCCATTTCTATTAATTACATGCTGCCATGCGGCTCGTGGCCTTTACCTCTCCTCCAGCATGTCCTGTTTCCTCTGCGTCTTCCTCTCTCTTCTTCCCAGAGCTCTCTGTCCAGAGGTCCTGCCCATACCTCCTGCCTAGCTATTAGCCATGTAGCTTTTTATTAAACCAAGCACAGTGGCATGTCTTTACACAATGAAATAAAGTACCTCATAGCAAACCCCTCTATTACAGAATCTGGATCCCGTTTTTCTGTCTCGTCTAAGACAGGCTGCTCTTGGCCCTCTATATTTTATCACACTGATCTCTATTCCTGTTCTAATCTCACCATTTTATGACTTTGTCACCAGCTGTCACTTTCCTAGAATACTACTTATCAGCCACACAGATCCTCTAGTATTTGCCATTTTCCCTCTGTTTTGTCCCAAGAGAGACCTTCCATCCCTTGCCCGAGCTAAGGCGTCCACTAGGTCTAGCTCAAGCTTGATGATGCTGGTCTCCAATGGTCCTATAGCTGCCATCACCATCCCGGTCAATCATCCTCAAGTAGTATTTTCTGTCTTTTCCTGTAGAGGTAGAACTCCATGAAAGTATGTAACTTGACTTTTCCCCCACTGCATGCCCAGCGCTTGGCAGAGGACCCGGGTTGCTAAAGGTCATCAGGAGATGTTTATTGTGTGAGTAGGTATGCGAATAAAAGAAGAAGGAATCCTAGACTGGTCAATGGCAACCTGAGGCCTTGTCCTTTCGCTCCATGTCCCCGGGAAGTTGCTAGTTATTTGTCCAAGCCATGATTATTTTCTGAGGACTCTAAGTTCTGCTGGGTATTAAGACGGGTCTCTATTCCCCAGAGGAGATGAGAAACAGTCAGTCATGGATATTGGGCACAAGAAGATGTCAACAGGAAACCACTCCCTCAGCCTTGAGAAAGGGTAACTAAATGATACCTCAAAGATGAGTGACTATGGCAAGAGTGGGCCAGAAGAAGGGACAAAGACCCCAAGATGTCAGCGAGAAAGCAGGTAGAGTGGGGAGGCACAGAGCAGAGGTAGAAGGAAGGAAGGAAGGAAGAAGAGGACAATGTGGGGAATGAAGGGAAGAAGAATGGGAGAGAGGAAAGGAGGGATAAGGCAAGGAGGAAGGGAAGGAGGAAGAGGGGGAGGAGAGGAGAGAAGGAAGGAAATAACGAAGGAAGTAACGAAGGAAGGAAAGGGGGAAGGAATGGGGGAGGGGATAATGAGGGGGGAGGAGAGGAGGGAAGGGAGGAGGGATAAGGGAAAATGATAGAGAAAAGTTTATCCTTGTGTTCAGGGCGTTTTTGTTTGGGATGTGGGAGGAGCAGGGAGAGACCCTATGCTGTTCAAAGCCTCCTCTTGTCCCTGTCCTCAGACATACGTAGCCTCTTGCTTATTGTCCACTGTGTCTGAAGGTGACAGCTGAGGACATGCAAGGATGCCTCACACCGCTGGAATTCTACCACATTCAACAGGTGCATCACTTTATTGTAGACCTAAAACGACACTTATTGTTATGTGTATGCATGCATGTTCCCATATGCGGTGTGTATGCATGCCTGCCCCATGCTCCCATATGCGGTGTGTATGCATGCCTGCCCCATGCTCCCATATGCGGTGTGTATGCATGCCTGCCCCATGCTCCCATATGCGGTGTGTATGCATGCCTGCCCCATGCTCCCATATGCGGTGTGTATGCATGCCTGCCCCATGCTCCCATATGCGGTGTGTATGCATGCCCGCCCCGTGTTCCCATATGCGGTGTGTATGCATGCCTGCCCCATGTTCCCATATGCGGTGTGTATGCATGCCCGCCCCATGCTCCCATATGCGGTGTGTATGCATGCCTGCCCCATGCTCCCATATGCGGTGTGTATGCATGCCTGCCCCATGCTCCCATATGCGGTGTGTATGCATGCCCGCCCCATGCTCCCATATGTTTAAGTGAGTACACTGTGTGCACATGCGTGTGGAGGCCTGGGGTTGAGAGTGAGTGTCTTCCTTGATCACCCTCCACTTTCTCCAGTCAGGGTCTGTCAGATGAACCCAGAGTTTTCAGGGCAAACAGACTGACTGACCAGCTTGCTCCACCGATTCCCTGACTCTGCCTGGCTGCCGCGTGTGACCAGCTTTTTCATGAGTCCTATCAGTTCCAACTCTGGTCCTTACATTTGTTTGATAAATTCTTTATCCGTTGAGCCATCCCCCCAGCCCATAATAGGCTCTTTAAGCAGTCACTGCACATGCTATTCACCATCGAGGAGCGAATCCTAAACCTGGAGAAATCTGCTTGGAGCTGCAGAGCTAGGATCAGGGCTGGCTGTTTGTCCCTCTACAGCAGTGGCTCTCAACTGTGGCCCTTAAATACAGTTCCTCATGTTACAGTGAGCCCCAACCACGCAATTATTTCCATTGCTACTTCACAATTGTAATTTTGCTACCAATATTAATCACAGTATTGATGGGAGATGTCATTCTGTAAATATTAATTGTTAATGAATAAAGCACTGTTGTCCAATAGGAAAGCAAGATAGGTGGGAGTAGGAGACAAGGAGGATTCTGGGAGATGTAGTAGTGGAGTGTCAAGATGTAGAGACTTGAGAGAAAGATGTCTGGACCCTCTCTCCGGTAAGATAAGTGATGGAAGATGTTATTCTGTAAATATGTTTCTCATACTGGTTAAACAATAAAGCACTCTTGAGCCAATGGAAAAGCAAGATAGGTGGGGCTAGGAGATAAGGAGGAAAGAGGAAGTAGGAGGGAGGAGTCAAGATGTAGAGCATGGAGGAATCAAGATGCCAGCTGCGACTCCTGGATAAGATGAGCCACGTGGAAATAATTAGATAAGTAGAAATGGGTTAATAATTAAGACAGAGCTAGCTCATAAACAATAACGGTAATTGGCCAACAGGATTGTGTCAAATACAGAGTCTCTGAATGTTATTTGGGGCTGCTGCGGCTGTGGGCCCAGACCAGCGGCAGGCGGGCTGGCGGCTGGCAGGAAAAACCTGCCTTAACAGATAAGAGCAAGTGGAAATACTTAGATTGAAAAAAAAATGGGTTAATATTTAAGACAGAATTAGCTAGATATAACACTGGACAAGAGTGTTGATATAACCCTGGCCAACAGCATTATATCTAATACAGAGTCTCTGCGTGTTATTTGGGGCTGATGCGGCTCTGGGACCAGTTTGGAGGGGAAATGCTCGTAACAAAATGGCACCTGTAACATGGGAACTCAGAACTTCCACTTAAAACGTAACAAAAGCTTAAGAAAGGATTTATGGACACATGCAAGCTGCTGGGTAACCAGGAACAGTAACAATGGTGTGGAACGACAATGGTGGACCGTGTGGTGGATTGGGTGTTCAATGGCCTCTGCCTCAGTGTCCTGAGCAGACACTCTGAAAACCAAGCAAGAAGAACATCCTGCACTGGTCACTGGTGGCTGTCCTTAGCAGTAAGCATCTTCATCTGACCCTTTAACGTCAATGACAATTTCTGTGGTTGTTGTTAGGACATATGGTTCCAGGCGTGATCTTTTATAACAAATACAGCCAGCTCTAGGAAGAAACATTTTAAAATTAAATTAATTTTTTTTGAGGCATGGTCTCTATGTAACTTTGGCTGCCCTGAGACTTGTTGTGTAGAGCAGGCTAACCACAGAGACCTTCCTTCTTGCCTGAGAGCAGGAGGCAGGACATTAACCATCTGTCCTAGACAAGGAAATGGGACTCCAGGATGCTTAGGGATACAGCTCAGGGATGCTTAGGGATACAGCTCAGGGATGCTTAGGGATACAGCTCAGGGATGCTTAGGGATACAGCTCAGGGATGCTTAGGGATACAGCTCAGGGATGCTTAGCGATACAGCTCTGGCTTTTTAAGAGGCAAATCTGGGCTTTGTACCCAGGCCTGACCAACCCCAAACTCCCCATTCATAATGCATAATCAGAAGAGCAAGAGCTTGGGAAGACATTACCAGGCTGAGCACCTGTTGCTGTCAGACTGCAGAGACCCTGAAAAGCATGATGAAGGGGAACGCAGGTTAACCGCCTTCATCTGGAGTCACCCGCAATGTCCAGGTGGGGAGACGTCTGCAGTCGCCATTGGAAGGGGTGGCTGTCTTGGTGGTGGACGAACCACGGAGGAAATACAGCCAAGAGCCTGGGCTTCAGGACCACACATCTCGGCATCACAATCCTTGTTCTGCAGCTCGGTGACTCCAGGAAATTTACCTGATGTCACAGCCTCATGTTCCCATCCCATCACTTCTCACCGTTGAGAGGACTGAGGTAGGCTAATTCATGTTCGAAGAATGCCATGGGTCAGAGGTCGGGTTACCCTGAAAACTAAGGAGAGTATTAATGATGTGAGAAAATAGCTCGACTTCGTGCACATAATTTTGGACTAGAACCCTAAGATGCCTCTTCCTCAGTTTCTCTGGCATGGCCAGATCCCTAGCTGTGGTTTGATCAGACTCATGGCACAGGGGTAACACTGGTTAATAAAACCAAATTAGTGTTTACTGGATCCAGCTATTCCTCGCTTAGTGTGAGGATGGCTTGAAAGGAGGAACGGTTTGGAGAGGAGTTGGGAACGGCCGACAGCATCTCTGGGTGGATGAAATCATCCACAGACCTGACCCTGAGATTGAGGTTTGGAAATGTACAGCTGAAGGAGCAAGCACAGGCCTGCTGAGTGGGGAGGGGTCAGGGCATCTCACAAGGATTGGAGGGCTGACTTCTAGTCCAGGAGCGGGAAAACAGAGATGGCGAAGGATGCTCTTGAGGGTGTTGAGGACATATAAAGGCCAGAACCAGGCTTGTCTATATTAAGAGTCTGCTTTGGATTCTTTGAGCCACTATACCAAAATACTGCACACAACACACTTTATAAAGAATAGAAATATATTCTCTCATTACTCCGTAGTCTAAGGAGTCTAAGATCAGGGCACCAGGATGTCCAGGTTCTGGCAGGGGCCGCTCCCTGCCTCTGAGGGTATCCACTGGCTGAAAGGAACCGTGTTAGGCTGGAAGGCTGTGGGCAAGAAGGTGAAGTCTGCCCTTGAGTCTTTTGGTGAAGGACGCTCAACCCCACTCCTGAGGATGGAAACCCATGGCTCAGTTGTCTTTGAAGACCACATCTCTCAGTGCTCATGTATTGGGATTACATTTCTACTTGACTATGGAAGGAGCGTCATCATTTAGCCACTGAAGAGATGGCTTGATTTTTGCTCAGCTTAAGGCTCTCTCCCTGCAGTGTCCTTGGAAAACGTGTGTGCTCCTGGAGATTGCAAGGATCTTTGCAAGAATGTAAAGCAGAAAACAGAGTAGAGTGTTCTTGGGGCTCACTAATGTGTGTGTGTGTGTGTGTGTGTGTGTGTGTGTGTGTGTGTGTGTGTGTGTGTGTGTGTGTGTGTGCGTGCGAGCCCATGCATGCATGGGAGTACACACATGTACAGGCATGTTCATTTGAGTACACATGGGTGCATGTGTATTTGGGTTCATGTGCACATATGTGTGCCTTCATCACCTTGGGTGTTTGTCCCTCAGAAGCCATTCACTTAGTTGCTTTCGGGACCAGTCTCTCACTGGTGGGCTAGACTGGCTGGCCAGTGTGCCCAGTGGTCTTCACATCTTTGCTACCCCAGTGCTGAGGTTGTAAGTGTGCCCCCATGCCAGGCTTTTTTGTGTGGTTTCTGGAGTCAAGCTCAGGTCATCAGACTGTCCTGGCCAGCGTTTTACTGACTAGCCACACCTAGCTGCCATGTGGTCCTGCTTTCCCATAGTCTGTCTCAAAAGAACTGTTTCTTCTGGAGCTGAGAAAGAGAGCTGGGACCTTACATTAGCGTGGTAAACACTCTACCACTGAGATAAATTCTCAGCTACCCAAATTAACTTTCAAGTAGTAATTCCTGTGTTCTCTCCTTCACCCTAAAAGATGCAAAAAGAAAATAAGAATTTTATCAACAAACCCAGAGGCTCAGTGGAGTCATCTATTGTAACCAGCATTTAACCTCCTAGTTCTGCTTTTCTGAGACAGAATCTCTAGCCCAGGCTGCCCTCCAACTCATGAACATCTGCATGCTAGGATTGCAGTCATGAACGGCCACTGCCAGCTCCCGGTTGTTTTAAGTACAGGTCCCTGGCAGCTGTCCTGCTAGGTACTGCTCACACCGTTCTCTAAGAGGGTAGATGCTCATGACCTAGTCTTTGAATGCATAAAGTTATATTGTTGTATGAACATTTCACAGATATGTACATTATTCACAAAGAAGCATTGGGGATATGTCACAGATGTTATTCTTTAATATTTCCATTTTCTTTTTCTGATACAAGTTTTAAATGACTGCATAGCACCCTCCATGTGCACATGAATCCAAATACACATGCCCCCATGTGTGCTCAAATGAACATGCCTGTGCATGTGTGTACACGCACGGACACGCATAACACACACACACACACACACACACACACACACACACACACACACATTAGTAAGCCCCAAGAACACTCCGCTCTGTTTTCTGCTGTACATTCTTACAAAGATCCTTGCAATCTCCAAAGTAGTGAGGTTATTTTGTGGACTCTTAAATTGTTTTTGTGTTTTCTACATTACTGATGACACTGTGATGAACACTTTTTTATTTAAACCCATGGGTACTTTTTATTTATTTCATCGATTCTTTGTGAATTCATATCATACATCCCAAGCCTACTCATCTCCCCGTCCCTCTGTATCAGCCCTCCACCCTTGTAACCTCCCCACAAAAGACAACAAAACATAAAATTAAAAATTTAAAATGCAAATTAAGGTAAGAAAGAAAAATATCAAAGTGGAAGCATCGTGGGTACATTTTCATATTATTTTGTTGAGATCAATTCCTGGAATTGGCCTCACTTGCTGAAGTGATGACCGTGTGCTGTAAGTATGTGTTGCTATTGTTGTTTGATGAATAAAGCTGTTTTGGCCAGTGGACAGGAAGGAATTCTGAATAAAGAGAAAAGATAAAAGAAAGACACCAGGTAGCCATCAGGGAGTCAAGGGGCCTGGGCATCACCGGTAAGCCAAGGCCACATAGAGATACATAGATTAATAGTGATGGTTGACAATTGAGAGAGAGCTAGCCAGTAAGAAGCTTAAGTCAATGGCCCAACAGTTACAAACAAGTCTCTGAGTGGTTATTTCATAAATGACTGCCGGGACGCAGTGGGTGGAGAGAAACTGGTCCAGAGGGACCAAGATAGATGGAAAAAGTCTCTCATTACATGTGGGGCAAGAATTTCCACATAAGACCTGACAAGAACATAAAAAGGGATTCTAAACACACACACACACACACACACACACACACACACACACACACACACATAATCGAGCTTGGTGTCTTGGTGTCAACGTTTCCTGTGTGGGCTCTGTCTGAAAGGGGCGGGCAGAGGCTCCGCTCCTTTAAGAGAGGGTTCCTGACTCAGTGTCAGTGACAGAAACCTGCACGGCTCTCTTAAGAGGCCCTGCTATCAAACACTGAAATGATGCTTATGAGCGACCTTCCTTTAACCCATCTCCACTTTCACAAGGTTCTTCTCACACTCCGCAAATTGTTTTATAGAAAGGGTCTTTCAATTAAAAAAAAAAGCCATAGATAGGGATGCCTGTCTCCCCTAAATAACTAGGTATTATTTTAAGTTACAAAGCTGTTAACAATTTGTTAGGCAATAACATATGTATTTAAATATGCCCATATAAAAACAAACAAAATTTCATTTTTTCCAGATGAACTTAAATTTTTATTTTCATATCTTCCAATCAATGGTCCGATTTCACATAAAATACATTCCATAAGATTCAAGTGAGCAGCCGTGTCTCTATTCCCCTGTGAAATTCATGTCTTTTGGGCTGCAGGGTGGGGGTGGGGGGTGGGGGAGGTGATGACAGGGAGCTCAGTTGGTAAAGTACCTGAGTTTGATGATCCAGAACCTATATTAAAAAAAACCAAACGCCTGGGGTTTAGAGGTGGAGGAAGGAGGATGCCTGGGGCTTACTGCACTGTCTGTTGGAATCCATGAACTTCTGGTTCAGTGGGATGTTGTCTTAAATAAGAGATGGAGACAACAATTAAGAGGGTTCACAGTGTCAGCCTCCAGCCTCTGTATGCATGCACACACGGACCATATGTGAGCATACACACACACACACACACACACACACACACACACACACAACACACACACACAAGTCACAACCTCCTAAATGGCATTTAATTTTTATAGCTAAGTGTTCCCATTATTTAAACGTTTGCTCTCAGTAACAAAGCTCTTGAAGGTCTTTCGCCACAGTGGGAGAGCTTTACTTTTAACACTATAAAGCACGTTACAAGGATAGTCCTGGAATAGAGACAAGGTTGCCTCATCCAAGGCTTCCTGAAGCATCAGTTTGAACCAAAAAATATATGAGTTGGAATTTCTTTTGTGACTACTGCCAAATGGCTTTTCAAAAAGGTGGTAATGACCTAAGCGTGCCAACTTCATTCATTCTCATAGGCATAGGTGGAATCTGCTGCTCTCCACTTTTATCAGATTGCTGGGCGAGACTGATACAGCAATAGTGCTATCATTTTGCTAGTAGAGCTGAGTACCTTTATAAAGAGACGTGCCGCGTCACCTGTCACATGTTTCTAGTGACACTTCCCCCTTCTTCTTACACTGTTGTTGAAAAGTCGCCTTCTTAATATCTTCAAATTCCCCCTTCCCATTTTCCTTTACTTAACCTTCTAAAAATCCCCAGTGGATCAATCAAAAACATATCTTGTGACACAAGGATAGCTGTTAGTCTGATCTCTTCACTTATCGCCCCTGACTGACTCCACTCTCCTGGACTCCATATTTCCCCTTTTCTAATTACTCATCTCCCCTTTGATGCATGGCTTTAAATAACTTCCAAAGAAGGGGCGCGAGAAGCCGAGAATCCTAAGTATTTGTATGTAGGCAGACTTTTCTTTCCCACCTGCTAGTTCCCAAATAACGGCACAGAGGCTGACGGCAAGTGTGATGCCAGTCTGATTCTGCTCCCTACATAGACAATCTTTTCTTTTCCCCAGATCACCTTAAGGATCTTTTCTTTTGGTATTCTGAAGTGTTACACTCATTTGACATTATGTATTTTTTTTACTCATCCTATCAGTATAGTGTGAATATTGTATACTTAAATTTGGAGAAGTTTGTCCATTTTTTCTTCATTTTCTCCCTTCTGCTTTTTAGTAATGTTTTTACAGGTTAATGCTGAAAAGAGACATTTTCCTAATTTAACTCTCTTGTGTCATCTCATATATATTCTGATGATGTTTTAATTTCAACAATTCTTAGATTTTTACTTATCATCATTATTATAACTGGGCATGTGTATGTGTGTGCGTGTTCTTGCATGTACACACACTCACACATGTATAAGCATGCCTCTGTGCAGGTGTGGAGGTCAGAGGACGACTTTTGGGAGTCAGCTTTCTCCTTCCACCGGGAAAATACTTTCAGCCCCTGAGCCATCTCCCTGGCCCCATATTTTTATCTTATAATCTGGTTCTGATTCCCTAATTTATTTCTCAATTCCTACAGCAGCTTCTTAAAATACTAGTGAATGAAACTTCTGTTTCCCAAACTCACACTATTTGGGATGATTTTCCTGTTATTCTCATTTGTCTTTTCCCTCTCCTTTCCCCATTAATGTCCACTAATGTTTAAGAATGGATTACAAAAACAAACACACAAAACTCAAATGCTTTCCTTTGCAAGGTGTTACAATTTGGAGTTCACCCTTTTATCTTGTTCATCCACTCCCCTCTTCAGATGCTGACCAGGCTGCCCTTCCTGAAGGCATCTCATTAGTCAAGGAGTAAGCGACAAGTGTCTTAAGCTCTGTTAAGACCTGATGGGATCACCATGCCTTTGTCTTTGCAATGTGTCTTTCACAGGTCAAGTTCCCTCCCTCCCTCCCTCCCTCCCTCCTTCCCTCCTCCCTTCCTTCCCTCCTTCCTTCCCTCCCTCCTTGCTTCCTTCCTTCCCTCCTTGCTTCCTTCCTTCCCTCCTTGCTTCCTTCCTTCCTTCCCTCCTTCCTTCCTTCCTTCCCTCCCTCCTTCCTTCCTTCCCTCCCTCCTTCCTTCCTTCCCTCCCTTCCTTCCTTCCCTTCCTTCCTTGCTCCCTTCCTTCCCTTCTTCCTTCCTTCCTTCCCTCCTTCCTTCCTTCTTTCCTTCCTTCCCTTCCTTCCTTCCCTCCTTCCTTCCTTCCTTCCCTCCCTCCTTCCTTCCTTCCCTCCCTCCTTCCTTCCTTCCCTCCTTGCTTCCTTCCTTCCCTCCTTGCTTCCTTCCTTCCTTCCTTCCTTCCTCTCTTCCTCCATCTTTCTTGCTTTTATTTCCTTCCAAAACAGATTTTTTGTTATGCATTTTAAGGTGGTCTGAAATTTATAATCCTCCTGCTTCTGCCTCCAGGTTCTGGGAACCTTGAAGTTTACCACCATAACCAATTTCATCAAGACTCTGGAAGCAGTTATTTAAATTCCTCATATATATGTTAATATATTAATATATATATATATAATTTTGCTGGATATGTTGTCCTTTAACTTGTGTTTTAATTGTGGTCAGACACATGCTCAGTGTGACTTTAGTCCTCTGTCCTGACACACGTTTTGACTGCACCGTGTGTTCTACGTTGGGGAATTTGTGCTACGTCCTTGGCACTAGCTACCTCCCTTTGTTGCCGGGCACAGAACTGCAGAAAGGCAGTTAGATTGCTGTGCTTGACAGTGCTGTTTGCAGTATATTTTATAGAGCACTCCTATTGTGTGATAGAGGAAACAGCACAGGAACTGTGGTACTAAGTATGACTGTTTCTCTCTGGGAAACTGTTTATTTATATACTTTGAAGCATTGTTATCAAACAAACACACATTTACAATTGTTATGACTTCCTGATAAATTCAAACTTTTAACATTGAGGAACGTCCCTCCCATTCTCACATAAAGCTCTTTGTTCTTGAAGTCTACTTCGTATGAGACAACATTGTAACTTGTCTTCTTATAACTGTAATTTGTATGAAAATATGTTTTCTTTAGCAATTATTAGATTTTATGTTTGAAACAAGTCTCTTGTCGACAGCATAAATGAGTCTTATTTTGCTATAATTTTTTGATTTTAGATATTGGAGTTTTTAGTCCATTTACATTTATTGTAATTCATCACATGACTGAATTTTATGTTATCATTTTCCTTTGTTTTTTATTTATCTCATCTGTTTTTGGTTTCTCTGTTCCCTTTTTTGACATTTATTTTGGATTTATTGATTATTTTCAGAATTCTATTTGTTTTGAAACAAGGTTTTACTGTGTAGCCCTGCGTAGCATGGAAATCATGATAGAACAATATAGCCTTGAAATTGCAGAGATTTGCCTGCTTCTGCCTCCTGAATAGTGGGAGTAAAGGTGTTTGCTACAATACCTGATTAGAATAAATAGAATTCTATTTATTTAAAATTGTCAATTATTTGGAAAGGGAGGTAGGAAGAGAGACAGAGAAATGAAAGTAGAGGAAGACTATAAACTCTCAAAGCCATTATCAGAAACTTTCCATACACTTTTTTCTTAGACAGATTTTTTCCAAGACAGGGTTTCTCCTGCAGTCCTGGCTGTCCTGGAACTTACTCAGTAGACAAGGCTGGGGTTGAACTCACAGAGGTCTGCCTGCCTCTGCCTCCCAAGTGCTGAGATTAAAAGTGTGTGCCACCACTGCCTGGCTAGGCTAGACAGATTTTTTTGTGGGTATATGTGTGTTTCTCTCTAGGTATGTACTTATGTGTGTCTGTGGTGGCCAGAAGAGGTCTTCAGAGGGCCTGTGTCACAAACAACAATCCTTATTTCATAGTAAGAATCAAAGTTGTGAACGTGAGACAGACTTGTTTTAGAGTCTGCAGAAGCTGGAAGTCAGTGTAGGCAAAAAGCTAAGATGGATGCTGTGCCTATTTGGTGTAAAACAGTGGTTTATCTTTCTAACCACACCCTGTGTTGCTCACTAGCTGAGTTCCAGGGAGGTAAGCCGTCCTGGTGTCTAGTATCAGCCACCGCCCGAAGGCGTCATCTTAGAGGCTCAGGACACTGAGTCCTGTGTAATGTGGGTCCTGGGCCTTGCGACCTCCATTTCCCACATGTGGGCTCATCCCATAGCGAATGTCCCAAAACTTTGCAACCCTAGGATGCTCTGAGAGCTGCCAGACAAGTAGGCTCCACTACAGCTCCAGAAGACCGGGATTCAGTGCTTCCTGCTCGTTCACAGACGGACTAACTGCAGAATCACCTCCTCCTGAGGATGGGCCGTGATGACAGTTGCTGGAGACTCGGTTGTGAGTCCCCAGTGTAGGAGCTGGGAAGCCCGATCCAGGCTTCCGAGCAAACAGCAAGGGCCCTTACAGCTGAGCCAGCTCTGCAACGCCTTCCCTGCACGCACGCACGCACGCACGCACGCACGCGGGCTCGAGCTCTCATGCTCTGTGAACCTTAGCTCGGTGTTTATCCCTTCCCGTCTCCTTATGCTCTGCTATTGACAGCATTTAATATTTTCCCAAACACTTCCACATCAAAAAAAACTTGCGTCTAGAATTCTTCATCTGTTCCTTGCTTGATTCATTTTGTTTCTGCTGAAGTCTTCCAGAGAGTTTAAGGGTGGTAACATCAATAAACGCTAGATAAAAATCATCTTTCTAGCTCATTATTCATTTAAATTACTATACATAAAATATTTATTTTACACTTGAACGCAAATTGAGTGGATATGGGATTGTAGACAAAAAAGTCGTTCCCCTTAGGTTTGAATGCGTCCCTTTTTCTCTCCAAGCTTCCATTTTGTGTTGTTCTTTTGTGGATGTATTTTTTTTCTGCCTGAAAATAATTAAATTCTTTTCACTCAATCCGTGATTTTATGCAGCTTTGCATGATGTATTTAAACAGTATCAAAGAGGGATGTAGTGGAGAATCAGCTCTCTATATTTTCTCTTCTTAAAACAACTTATCCCCTCTGACCTATTTCCTCTCTTCTACCAGAAGTTAATCAGTAACAATCACAGCCTGCTTTGGGGTCAGTTTGAGATTGCTGATTTGTACCCATTCTCTTTGAACATCTCTGTTGCTATAGCTTTCTGTCCTGGCTGGTCCCTTGAGCCCCAAATAGACACACAGATGCTATATTAGTTATAAAACTGTTGGCCGGTGGCTTGGGTTTCTTATCAGCTAGCTCTGTCTTAATTATTAACCCATTCCTATTAATCTAAGTATTTCCATGTGGTCTCATCTTACTGGAGAAGGGGTCTGGACCTGTTCTTTGCTGTCTACATGGCCACTGTTCTGGCGGGCCCTCTCTGCCTACGTTTCCCAGAATTCTCCTCATCTTAGTCCCGTCTTTCTTCCTGCCTCATTGGCCAGCAGTGTTTTATTCACCAGCCAATAAGAGAAACATATACAGAAGCACGTCCCCCATCACATCTCTGTTTTCTAGGGGATGAAATTGTCCCTTGCTCGCTTCATTCTTGTTCTCTGCCCACTCGTGTACATTTCCCCAACCCCCCCCTCCGTGCCCTCCTGTCTCTGCCTCCCTGTCTCTCTGTCTCTCTGTGTCTGTCTGTCTTGGAGTCTTACACATGCTGGACAACATCCTTAGCCCTGTACTTTTGTTTTTGCTGATCTCAATTGTACTAATTTCAAAACCGCTGCTGCTGCCCGAGTGTGTCTGTGTCGGTTAGTTGCTTTGGTTTTAGAACCCGTGTTACACTGGCCCCTCTCACACACTTGATCATTTTAATCATTTATCGTCCTCTGCATCCCAGATTCTCTGCAAGAGCTCGTAACCATGTAAATGGGGATTTACTGGGAGAAACACTGGGGGAACACCACTCTGCCAGTGCCTTATGTTGGAATTAGTGAAGACACTAACTTGGATTGTCTCTTTGGGATAAAACTTAAAGGCCTCTCAAGCAGACTTCGAGGGACTGCTGCAAAAACAAATGTAGTGCAAAAATCCATGTCAGTGACCTATGTCAGGCAAGTGAGAACAGAAGGAAGACACCTCATTCCAGGTCAGGGCAAAAACAGGATGGGCTTCCAGGAGAAAGGTTCTAACCCCAGCAATGGCCATTTTACATAGAATCAATTACAACTTCACTACACTCTTTGTATATATCATTGTATTCCCCAGCCTGGGCATATAGCAGGCTTCGGGAGGCATAATTGGGCCTAGCTGAGCAGAGCTCGTGGGTACCCGGAGGATGTGATTGTCTCCTATTCCCTGGCTGGCGCCATCTGTGTCTCTCAAGACCTAAGAAACAATGGAAATGAAGGGAATGTTACAGCTGAGCGTCACACACCATGGTTCTGCCTGAGCGGCATTATTTCTCTTGGCCCAGTTTCCCAGGGCGTACTGCTGGGCCTAATTTCTGTGCGTGCTCATTCTGCGGGGACTGCAGACCTTTAAGAGCGCAAAGGAACACAGGCAGTGTTGGAAGCATGGAATTTACCACATTGATGCGTCTCTCGTAATACCTCGCTCCCCCCAGGATAGCATCTAATTGCTATTTGAGCAAGCCCACTGCCTTTACCTCAACAGCCCTGCCCAGTAGGCCACCGCAAACATTTGTTATTCTTTGAATGACAAAGCTCTGCCCATCTGTCTGCTCTGAATTTTTTTTTCTTTTTTGAACTTCCATTTCTGCCCCCCCACTCCTGTCATCGAGGCAATATCAAAAGTACTAACATGCATTGATATTATGCGCACAACTAAAGATCTTGTGTACCACAGTCTACCCCTTCAGTGTCTTTTCTGAAGCGAGGGGCATGGGAGATTATTTCCTAACCTTTCAGGAAGTTACACACATTCTTCAGGAGATCAGCAGGAGGGAAAATATTTTGCTATCACCTGACTTTTCTTCAACCAAACCCTCCTGCTCTGAGGAGTGCCAGAGAAACACATTTACAGAAGGCTCATTTTGGAGACAAAATAGTTGTCTTATTCCCTTGGCTATTGCTTAATGCACTGATGAGAGGATGGAAAGTGTGCATTTGGATAATTCAAAAGGCGAGGGAGGAGGACGGCGCCTCAAGGAAGGGACGTGCCTACCTAGCAGGGCTAGTCCTCACTTACAAAGGGGGCACCAGAGTCCAGGCTGATCACATCACACCGAGTCAACAACCTTGCAGGGGGCTCCTAATATTATCGATTTAGTTTTGGGGTAGGTGAGGTATCTGAGGTGCCTGTCATCTGTGCCAGCCCATCCGGGCAGCGCTCACCTAGTTCTGCCTGGGCGGCAGCTGGTGTTACCTAGGATCATCTGTCATTTTATTGTGATTATTTTGATAACTAAGTCCTTTCAAGTGGGCTTTCTTCATTACTTGATTTTCAGTGACTTCCGGTGTCCTCTCCATCCTCCAGTGCTCTGACAGACTGAGTAAAACCTTCCATTCCATGGTTCACTGGCTCCCCTGAAGCGGAGGAGGTGGCCACTTACTCCACTTCCAGGATTTTAATCCCCTACTGTTGGTGATGGGGCTCCGGACCGTGTGTATATGAGGCAGATACCTCACCATGCAGTTTCAGTCCCCACATTTCCTGGAGGTAAAAAGAAAGCAAAATCTAACAGCAAGTGCCTCCTCTCAGGACGGGTGTACAGCCCCTGCTGGCTTGCTGTTAGACGGGCTTCCCTCCTGCCCGGTCCTGGCTCTGTCAGGATGGAGCCGAGTCCTACACACTCAGAATCTTCCCTCCTGCCTCCGGTGCATACAGCAGGGGCATACTCTTTTTCTCTTAGGTTGTATACCTTGAGTGAATATGCGCCAGGCAATTGCCCTCTGCTTATTTACTGCCCCTCTAACAGAGGTTTGTTTCTCCTGGTAGCTACAGAGTCTGGAGGCCCAGGAGCTTGGTGCTAGCACCTGTCTGGTTTCCAGAAGGACTTTCTGAAGGAAGGAGTGTGGAAAGAAGCAAACCGAGGCCTGAGCTTCCAGAACTCCTGTTCTGGAAGAGGGAGAACTCACGCACCAAGGCACTCAGTTTATGAGGACGGAAGCCACACGGCCTACACGTCTCTCAGCCTCCCCTCCCAACACTCTGTACTGGGACCAAACTCCACCATGACGGCGCTCGGAATGGAAAGGCTTCAACCTTAGCAGTTAGCAGCTGCGGTGGAGGCAGTGTCTGTCTGCAGGCTCAGACTGACACGGAGGAAGGTGGAGTGCAAAGATGGAGGCTGACTTCCCTGTCTTCTAAGCTTTTGAAAGAAGCTTCCCGCTCGCTACAGCAGCGGTCACGTTTCCGTTCTTCCTGAGTCGGTCTGAAATGCTCTTCTGTCCCTGCTACAGTTCCCGGGAAGAACACGCTTTTGATTTTTTTTCAGTGCTTACCGATTGCTGTGGTGTAAATCACTGCCCACTGCAGATACCAAGAGGGAAAATCTCTGAAAAATTAAAAATCGTCTGTCTTTCCCCTTTTGCTAAACGTTCTAAAAATTATTATTATGTGATCTCTCTTTCTCTCCCTCCCCCTGTGACACCAGTGTGTGTGTGTGTGTGTGAGTGTGTGTGAGTGTGAGAGTGTATGATGGGAGATGTTATTTTGTATATATGTTTCTCATACTGGTTAATAAAGCTCTGTGGCCAATGAGATAGCAAGATAGGCAGGGCTAGGAGACCAGGAGGAGGAAAGAGGAAGTGGGAAGGAGGAGTCGAGATATAGCCCTGGGAGGAAGGAAGACGCCAGCCGGCTCCCGGATAAGACGACCACGTGGAAATACTTAGATAAGTAGAAATGGGTTAATAATTAAGGCAGAGCTAGCCCATAAACAATAATGGTAACTGGCCAACAGGATTGTATCAAATACAGAGTCTCTGAGTGTTATTTGGGGCTAGCACAGCTGTGGGCCCAGACTGGCGGCAGGACCAGGAGGCCGGCGGGGAGGAACAACCTGCCGTAACAAGTGTGAGTGTGTGAGAGTGTGATGTGTGTGTGTGTGAGTGTGTGCATGTGTGTGCATGCGTGTGTGTGTGTGAGTGTGTGTGTGTGTATATTTGTGTGTGTGCGTGTGTGTGCATGCGTGTGAGTGTGTGTGAGTGTGTGTGTGTGTATGAGTGTGTGCGTGTGTATACATGCATGTGTGTGGGTGTGTGTGTGGGTGTGTGTGTGTCACATACCATGGCATACATGTGGAGTTCAGAGGACAATACTGTGGAGCTGTCCCCTCTGTCCACTTTCATGTAGGTTCCGGGGATTTAGCTACACCATCATGCTTTTCCTGCAGGAACCTTAATCCCCAGACCCCTCTCACCCACCCAGTCCTTAGGATTTTTTTCAAACGAGGTCCCACTATACAGCTTGCTCTGGTCTGCAACTCACTGTGTGCCTGGCTGACCTTGGTGTTGTGAGTCTTTCCGTCCTGCCCCTCAGGGCTGGGATGGCAGGCATGCACCGCCGTGCCCACCTCACATTCGCCTTTGTCGCCTAGCTCCAGACGACCACAGATTGCAACTTGGATGGTCAGTGAACTTTCTTTCTCACAGAGCCACTGAGGTGAGAGAAAGTGATATCGGGCCACTTGGCTGGCCTGTTTTGTCCTGTCCTGTATCCCAAGAATGACTCAGACCCCCAAAGGCATGGCTGCCTGAGGAGGGAGGAAGATGGGATGATAACAACCGAGCTTAGTGCAGGGAACTAAAATCTGTCTGCCTCCCTCCCTCCATCTCCCTCCCTCCCCCTCCCTCCATCTCCCTCCCTCCCCCTCCCTCCACCTCCCTCCATCTCCCTCCCTCCCCCTCCCTCCACCTCCCTCCCTCCCTCCTCCCTCCACCTCCCTCCTCTCCCCCTCCCTCCATCTCCCTCCCTCCCCCTCCCTCCATCTCCCTCCCTCCCTCTCCCTCCCTCTTCCCCTCCCTCCCTCTTCCCCCCTGGAGAGAGAACCCAGGGCCTTCATTGAACACCGTGGGCAAATGATCTACCAATCAGTTATTCCCCAGCAAGGATTAAAATGTCTGATTGCCATTTTCAGAATATAATTTGTGGGCCCCTCTCTTCAGTCACCTTCTGATCCAGAATGTGTGCCACGTGTCATGACTGTGTATGTGTCACGTGTCACACCCTCCTGAATGGCAGGTGGGCCCCAGAGTCTTTCTTCCTGCATGGTTCTGCTGCAGTGTGTTGGGAGAGCTCAGGCTCTACTCGTGGGATTTTCCCATGGTTCAGTGGGCTCTGCCTTACCAGGGAAAAGGGGGACAAGGACCATGGGAGAGGAATGTGGGGGTTCATAGGCTCGGCCCTGTTCTTCCTCTTCTCATCCCCTCCCCCAGTTCTACTGTTGCTGCTTTGCCGGTGTTTGCTGGCTTATTTTCTTTGAGACTCACTTTTTACCCCTGTGGGATGAGGATAGCAATCATCAGCCCATAGGATTCTGGGAGGAAAGCATGTCCTAGAACCCAGTACCCAGCATCTAGCACCTACATCTAAGCACCCAGCACCAAGCACCTGGACACGCCCCCCTCCACACACACACGCCCAGGTGCCTAATGCCTTATGCCCAGGTGACCCTCTCTTTCTTTCTGGCCTTCTCTTGATGCCTAACTTTTACCGTGAGTCACGGGCACTGGCAGAGGCCCAGTTTACCTGGCTTCTAGGCCGTGGCCCTCTTTGTATTGGTACCTGTGGATTCTGGCACGGGGGTGTGTGTGTGTGTGTGTGTGTGTGTGTGTGTCATTTGCTTGACCCCTTTCCTGAGGACACTTCTTTAGGGTCCACAGATGACAAGGGAGGGGAAGGCTACAGACAAAGGAAGGGGCTGATCTGGGGCGCTCTCCCTGGCTGCCACAGCAGCCACTTCCTCCGGGGCACTGACACACCCTGTATTAATTGTGCTGCAATTTTCCCGAGGAGCCTGAGTTTCCTCTGCTGTCTGGTTCCTTTTGACCTGCGCAGCTGTCTAATAGAGATGGCTTTTGTGATTTCCTGGTTAATGCAGTTCATTATTTCCAGCACCGCCTTCGGTGGCTGGGATTTTTTTCTCCCCCAGCTTGGACTCCAGACTTCCACGAGTTGTGTCTTCAATTGGAGCTCCCTGGTGCTGCCTGCATCGTCTGTGGGAGAAATTTCATTTGCAAATCAGAAGGAGTTCACAGGGTGCGCTGTCTGGGGTTTCATCTTCCTGGTCTCTCCCCAGTCACCTCCACGTGCCTTGGTTGAGGAGGAAAAAGTCCCCGTCTCCCAGACCTCCACAGATGAGCAGTAGGTAGGAATTTGTTTGTGCCTTAACGGTGCTAATTATCCGCAGAGGGCTCCGAGCAAGCTCCTCTTCTCTTGGCATCTCGCCTCATGCTGGGTCAGGCCAGAGACCTGGACGTTGGAAGCTTCTGATGTCAAATGTCTTTATGAGACTTTAAAAACCACACCGGCTTACCTGAAACTTTGTATTCCCTTCATGAAATTATGAAAACCACACCGGCTTACCTGAAACTTTGTATTTACTTCAAAACCCTGTTAGCACAGCCTCGTGTGGCTTAGGGAAACTTGTGAAAATCACACTCGTCCTTTGTAAGATGAGGCCAAGTGGTCCAGAGCTCTAAATTCGCAGTCAGTCACTGCTCCTCAGAGCCTACTGGCCAGGGTAGGTGGGCTCGCTGAGAAGAACAAAAGCTCTCTTGTCTTAGAGTCCTCATCCTCTTCCAGGTCACCAGCAAGGACATAAAAAAAGCACTAGGGTTCCTGGAAAACAAAGACAAAAATGATGCTCACCGGAAGACCCGGGGAGGCAGGGATGCTCGCTCCCGGATGTTCCAACAGGGTCGTCTCCCAGCGCCTAGGATGGGCCATTACCTCCAGTTAAGAATAGTGAGGTTTCTTCCTTTCCTTTCTCACTGCTGTGTTAACAAGAATACTTTGGGGGGGGACTTGAAGAAGGAAAGTCTATTTTATGTCACAGTTGGAGGGTGGGGCTGGTCATGGCAGAGAAGTCCGGCAGCAGGAGCTTGATGGAGCTGGTCACATTGCAGCCCCAGTGAGGATGCAGAGAGCCCCCAAGTGCTCACTCAGGCCACCTTGCCTCTGGGTTTGGTCTCTGACCCTTACTCAGGGAGCGATGCCACCCACATTGTAGGGCGTGTCTTCCCATCTTAATTAACTCAAGCTAGAGACTCCCTTACAGATGTGCCTGGTGGCCTGTCTCCCAGGTGACAAGGAGCCTCTCAGGTTGACAACGATGCTAACTGTGGGGGTGGGGGTGGGGTGCAGAAAGGTGACTCATGGGAACTCTTAATCCATTCTTGCACCTGCATATTCTTTCTCCAAAAAGTGGGAGGGCGCCGTGTTCCCCTCCCTCGTTTGCTTGAGCTCCTGCCCAACTGGGCAGCTCCTGTCAGCCCCTCCTCTGTTCTTGGGAGAAATGTATTTCTTTTACACAGAATGATGAGGGCTGCTGACACATTCCTATTGGCAAGGCTTCAGGAAGCCAAAAGGAAAAACCGTTGTGTGTGTGTGTGTGTGGGGGGGCTTTTCGACTCCAAGCCAGTGGCTCCAAGTTAGGACAACCGTCAGGAGAGGGCAGAGGTCAGCTGAGGGCCACTCAGCATGTTGATTTTAATCTGTAGCGCCTGGCCTAGGCGGAGATTGTGTATGGTTGTTAACCTATTCCTTAGGGTTTTGAAGGCTGGGAGAGCCTTCCTCCTTGGGACAGGCACCCCAGGGAACCCTGAGTCTGTGTAGCTCGGGGTCAATGCTGCCAAGTGTCATTTGAACTTGCTAACAAGGGAGAGCTAAAGGTAAGTTGGGCCCGGCTCCTTGACCACGTCTTAAGAAATGAGTATGTAAAAGTTTTCTTGGAGGTACTCTTTTCAAACTGGTTTCCTGGGAAACTGTTAAAACAACAAATAAAACAGACAAATGCCAAGACATCAGCATAGCTGACGTAGATGTTTAGACCTTGGTTTATTTTTTCAGGTCTTATTGTTATTTTTTGTTTTTGTATGTATGAGGAGGGGTATGAGCATGTGACTACAGTGCCTTCAGAGTCCAGGAGAGGCTGCCGGCTCCCCTGGAGCTTTAGCTACAGGGGATTGTGAGCTTTGGAACACAGGGCCTCTGAAAGACGACAAAGTTCTTATCAACCGAGCCATTGCTCCAACCCCGACCCCATGATCTCCTAAACTGTGCGTCATGACACCCATGTGAGGTTGCGAAGCAGAACGGGGGAGAGGGGTGGTTATGACAAATTTGGCAGCGGTAACCGTTTCTAGATGTGCAACAGCTAAAAACTAATTCCAAGGCAAATGTGTAGCGAAGCCAAGGTCTCTGCAGTGCTCGCCCGGCTGCCCGGGCTGCAGGTGTGCCACGGCTGCAATCAGTTCTGAGCACACACTGCCCTCACCGGGCACTGCCCATGCGTCTCTCCACACCAACAGACGTTGCCTGAGACACCTATGCGACCACTGCACCCTGCGAACGGCACCATTTCCACCTGTACTGCAGTACAGCAATTGCGTTAACATCTTTTTGTCACTCCTCAGTACGCATTAAACCAGTACATCTGTGCGCTGTGCTGTATTTCGAGATTTAATTTTAAAAATCGCTGCTTGAATTATAGTGAAGATTTATTTTAAAAACTCCATGAGTCTTGACTTAGGATTAGGAAAGGATTTCCAACAAGTTCTGAAATGACCCTAAGCATTCTTCTGCCATTTTGTATGGTTTGTTCATGAAAGAAGGTGTGCACAGTGTCAGTGATTGCAAAACCAAATTATCATTCAGCTATGAAAAGCGGTGAGGATGGTCTGTGTCCTGCAGTTCCAAACATTAGCCAGGATTGGATTCTTTATATAAAAATATGCAAGTACACCCTGCTCATTAGTATGCAAATCAGCATTCTTCTTGAATAAATATGATTATATGTATGCCAAAGAATCAATTAAATACTTTTATGATTGTTATCACAGATGTTTGATATGTATTTATATATATATATATAAAATGCAATATATATATATATGCATTCCCTGAGTTGTGTAAAAATTTCCCAGGTGAAAAGTGTTTGCAGGTGGAAAAGGATTAAAAAGCAATGCTTTAGAGTATCTGGGGACTTTTTTAGTTGTAAACCTATCTGTGGTGATATTCTGTTTGTGCTGTATCAAACAAAGCTTGCCTGAAGATCAGAGTGCTGAGCTAGCCACTAGTTAGCCAGGCAGTGGCTCACATTTTAATCCCAGCACTTAGGAGGCAGAGGCAGCAGATGGATCTCTGCGAGTTCAAGGCCACCGTGAGCTACACGAAATTGACCCGGTCTCAAAGAGAATCCGAGCTCATGGTTCCAGCATGCCTTTAATCCCAGCACTAGGGAGGTGGAGACAGGAGCTGGGAGGAGAGAGGAACCTACGGTGGGAAGAGACAAGAGCTCAGAGGTTTCAGTCTTCTTATTCCTAGAGAGAGGGTCACCCATTTGGTCTGATGATAGGGTAGAGGTAAGAACTAGTGGCTGGCTCTCTGCTTTTCTGATCTTTCAGATCAGCATTTACCCCTATGTCTGACTCAGAGTGTTGATTATTAAGACTGGAGGATGTGCTCAACAGCACAAAGAGAAAGCCGAAGCTCTGTCGTGACAGAGACCTGCAATCCCAGCTCATCTGGAAGCTGACGCAGGAGGATTGCAACTTCAGGTCCTGCGTGGGCTGCAGAGTACAAAGCTTGGGCAACTTAATGAGACCCTCTCTCAAAATAAAAAAGGGTCTGAATGCAGCTCAGTGGTCGAGGGTTAGCTGAGCACGCGCAGCCTTGGCTTCAATAGCCAGTGCCAAGGATGCTGGGAGGGAGAAGCAGCGTTGGTCATGCACCATGGCAGAGGCTCAGTGACGAGAATTTACATCCATTGACAGACATCTGTGGAGGACAATAAGGCACACCATCAAAAAAGACTTTAAATAAGAATAAGCTTTGAAATGACCTTTGAACAATGGTAGGGTTTCTTTTGTCTATTGCTTTATATGCGATGATTATTTATAATATGTATAAATTGTAAAAAATTATAAAACCAATATAACTCACTCCAGAAAATATTACAGTGCATAAAGGAGGCAATTAAAACGGTGCCCAGAAACAAAAGACAAGCGACATTTGGATATATTTATTTTTAGTCTTTTGTCAATGTTTGTACATCTATCTATTCACACGTGTTTCTCACAAAAGTAGGCGTATACTTAATAACTACTCTTGAGGACTTCTCACTTAATTAGGAGTTTCACAAATCATTAGGTAGTTAGCAAAGATATGGTTTATAAAGTCATTGCTTGCAAGATAGTTCTTTAGCACTTGACAAAAACCTAACATAGACACCCTAAAAGTGAAAAGGATTTGTTCTGACACAGATGGCTGTGTCCATTGCTCTGTGCCTTAGGTGAGGCTGAGGATTGTGAGCGAGAACATATGGTAGACACTGTTCTATCGGGAAGCAGAGGGGACTCAAGATGTAGCCAAGAATGTGCCCCCAACAACTTGCCCCGTCCACTAGGCTCTACCATGGCCTACTGATGCTGCCAGAGTATGAATCCATTGGTTTAGAGTCATCGCTGACCCGTTCATTAGACCAGAGCCCTCTTGATCGATCCCTTGATCCCGGAGGGACCCTCACAGACTTTACTGATCTCCTGGCATTTCTCAGTCCAAAACCTGGACAAGGAGATCAGCATGGAACTTGGTGGCACCAGCATTGCTCAAGATGCATACATTCAGAAGCGGACTTGAGATAGAAACCCCCCCATTCCCATTCGGACTGGAGTTCCTACGTTGATTTTGGTTATATCTGCTAAAGTGTCAGCTGCCCCGACATG
>JANBXA010000007.1:151697500-151752500 GCA_030556225.1 Cricetiscus sungorus
GAATGAAAGAGAGAGGAGGTGGATGGGACCACGGTGGGCGAGGCTGAAGGATCCAGAATGAGTGGGAAAATGAGGTAAAGCAGGGCTGGGTTTGAGACCTGGCTGGAGGGATAGGTCAAGCCAGAAGCCAGATGATCTGTCGCGATCAGGAAACTACTAACACGAGAGAGCTTAGAGTCAGAGGCGGGGGCCCCAGAGCCCTCGTCTCAGAGTGACAGCTCACCGTGAGGTGTGCTCCTGCCTGCTGCCTGGCACGGGTTTTCACTGCCCATGAATTTATTACAGGGGCCAAGCAAAGCAGTCGGACTCCTAACTTAGGTCCTCAGACTTTGTCCCTAGCAGGGCAGATTGAGAATAAAGCGGCCGCCCTCCCTTGGTGCTGTTTCAAAGGGCGGGCCGAAGATTTGTCTGTCTTTGAAGGGGGAGCTCTGATTCCCTTGCCTCAGCTGGTGCGGGTCCTTGTTCAGGGATACTGGTTTACCGCAGCACACACCTGCAAAGCAACAGGAAATCCATTCTGTTGGGTGGGCCATGGTTGCACACGTGCACACCATTCCTTTTTTTTTTTATCAGACTTTGAATTGGTGGCTTCCAGACACGGATTGGTTTCATGACATCAAATAGTTTCCATCCATTTCAAAAATCAAAACCCAAATATAATAACATGAAATAAAAATAAGTAAATAATAATAAGTTATGGGGGGTAAAAAACAAGAAAAGAAGAAATAGCCCTCACCTGGTGTCTGCAACACTTCTTTCCACTTTGAGATTTGTGCATGGGATATTGGCAGCTAACAACTACAGAGATGTTTTAAAAATGATTTTTGATGTCAAGGCCTAATATTATTCATACTTCTCATAGCCTCAAACAATGCCTTCAGATAATTCAGGTAAAGGCAAGCCCAACACAGAACAACACCATGAAGGCATCATTACACACAGACACTTTGAGCTACGCCATCGCCTCTCAGCGTCTTTGAACCTTGAGTAATGAGAGAGCATCTTGTTCTCCACAAGCCAAGGAAACAGGATTCCCTGGCTTTAGATATGTGTGTGTTGCCAGCCACGCCTAGCTCTAGCCTTCTATGCTTACCATCTATCAAGGCTCTGACTGGGAGGCTGTGGCATGCCCGGGAATGTCCCTGACCTGTGGCACATGGGGCTTTGACTTTGCGGCCAGAGGTCAGGGCTAGCCCTTATGGTGTAGGCGGGTGCCACAGAGCTGAGGAGAAGAAGGCTTTCATCAAGAATTTGGCAGGAGGATGGATCTTTCCTAGCCCTGGTTCCTCCCAGAGTAACGCCGGCCAGCCTCTTCAAATGATGGCGGGGGCTGGGGTGTTCTTTGAGAGGGCAAAGGAACAGAGGGGGGTAGAGAGAATTATTCCCGCTGGGGAGCCTCTCACTACTTCTTGGAACTGTGCTGTCTACTTTACAGGTGCCAACAATGTCTCTGCCAAGGAAAGCACCCATCTTCCCTCATCGCCTCCCCTGAGTCTCTCTGTGAGCATTCTCCCGCAGAGAGCTTTTCAGTAGATCCACCAGTATTGAGCCAGGCTTCCCAGCTGGTAGATCCTTCCTCACGGAGCGCCCCATCTTCCTTTCCCACCGCATCAGCATTCAGTGAGCAGCGACTTCGTTCTTCCTAGAGTTGTTTGGCTCAGCCTGCGGGGCTGGCGATGGAGGGATTTACAGACTGGTGTGTGACTGCCGCTTGCCGATGTCACCTTCGCCACTACCATCTCCTGGTCCTCTCCCCCTTCATCACCCCCCTCCCCCATTCCACGCAGGTACTTGGCAGGGAGAGAACGTCTGCCTACAGTTTGCAGGTTCTTGTTCCCTCTTCCTCCATTTCACAAAGAAAGCAAAGCCCTGGGCCTGGGAGATGGAGTTTGGAGATCTGAGTTCAGCTCCCTGAGCCAGAGATGGCACCTGTTTGCAACCCCAGGGGAGGCAGAGATAAGCAGCGCTCTGGAGCTCACTGCTATCTATCTAGCCTACTTGCTGAGCCCCAGGCCAGTGGAAGACGATAGGGTAGGCGATGCCTGAGGAAACAACACATGAGGTTGCCCTCCATTCCTGCAGTCAAATGTGCTCGCACCCTATGCTTGCTTACATGCATAAAAAAGCATATACTTGCTTACATGTACATGCTTGTACTCCCACACAGAGCAAAGGCTGGGCTTAAGGGTATGAGCTGAAGACATGAATTACTTCCACAAACCTTGAGCTGCTCGTTGCTGCGGGAATTGCTGGGGATGTGTGGACCCTGGTTTCTGTACCCGGTGGGATTCTGACGCCCCAAAAACTGACATATTTTTTTTGCCTCCGTGCTGTCACCATGAGGAGATTTATGCTATGTCCTGAGCTAAAAACAACTCATTCTTTCAATTTTTCTGTGCCATTCAGAGGACACTTGGCCCACACCATCACGCAGGTTTGCTCACACGCCTCCTTTCCTTCGCTAGCTCCCAAGAGACAGGGCCGACCCCCACGTGGTGTCCAAGTGTCTGATCTGCTCTGTGACTATTCCCTGAGTCCCTGTGGTGTTTTCATATCAGGTGCTGGCAGGAAGAGTACCCGGCAAGTTGACCAGATCCTGCTTTACCCGAGAAACCTGCAGGGATTTTGTAAAAGAGAAATAGAAACCCCAACGTCCTTAGATGGTGTTTATCAAGCCCCAGATAACCAAGTGTAACAAACGGCTCCTAGCTTTATCCTTCCTCCCGGGACGGCCTTCCCTTTCTTCCTGCTGGGCAAGTCCCTCCTGCCCTGGGCCCTGTGTGCCTTCAGCAAGGACAGTCACTTACTGAGACCTAATTTTGGTCCTTCAAAGGTTAATTTACCCTTTTCAGGCTATGCACTCATTTAAGCCAAAATTGCCCAGCTACTAGCCTTCTTGATGGCAATTATATCCAAAGGAATAGACTACTGAGCTTCATGTATTGGTAATAGCCTTCCTTTCTAGGTTTTTCCTTAGGGATAAAGTTGAAGGGTAAAATTAGTCACATTAAGCTAGAAAAACAGTGAACAAAATACATATTTTATATATATTTGTAAAAATCCTCCTGCTACCAATTACAGCCTTTATTAGGAACAGGTATTTCCTCATCTTTACACTAAGCAGAGGAAGCCCAAATGAATGGTTCCTTAAGTGGATCTTTTAAATAAATACTCAAGTCCATTTTAGTATCTAATAATAGTGGCTGCTCAAGTCTTCACAATTCTGCGTAGCCGGCAGGGAAACCGTTTGATGTTTTAATTATGTCCCTGAAAATGCTGAACGGGTTATAAAAAGCAATTTAAAGAAAAATTATTTTAATTCCTTTTTTTTCCTTTATCATTAGTGTTATGGGGAGAAAGACATTTTCCACATCCTATTAAAAATCTTTCTGCATTATAAAAGTGCTATCTTCTGATAAACTACCTTCAATAAGCAAAGGGTTTGCCTCTTTTGTAAATGTTCTGATTTGGGGGTGGGGTCTGGAATGTAAAAAAAATAAAAAATAAAAAATAAAAACAGAATGAAGACCACAGAGGAAATAGGAAATGTGTTCCTCCGGGAGGAGGGGATGTCTTGAAAATGGAGCATGGCTCGCAAGAAAGAGGAAGAAAATCTTTTAATTACATTTAAAATTAGCCAGAACCTTGTGCTTGTCCCAGAGAGATTCCTGGGAGGGCTGGAACATTTCTGATGAACAGGCTGATGTAATCACTTCAAAGTCCCACCTGGAAGTCTGGACTTAGGAGCAGGCGATGGGGACATTCCGAGCTAGATCCTGCTGGCCCCAGGTCATTCTTCTGGGCAGGAATCAGGGAAGTGGTCCCCAAGGAGAGAGAAGCGGTGGGAAGGAGAGACGTTTCCAAGGAACAGAACCAGATGTACAAGCTGCAGGGAGGCAGATGGGACTCAGGAAGGGGGCGGGGGCAGGCTGGATCTGAGGTTCAGTCTCTTCCCTCAGTAGACAGAGTCGGGCACTCATGATATGGAAGCTGTCTTCACTGATATGAGCCACTACAGAGGGTTCAGGGAGATGTTTCTCCAGAGGGAAATGGTCTGGGCGGGGATCTCTACCCAGTGTCCTCTCCTGGAGACAGTCGCCTCCGTCCGTTTCCCCTCTTCTTTCTCTTCCCTCCCCACGCTCCTTTCCTCACCCACTTCCCCTTGTCCCCCGATCGCTTTGCCCAAGCAGCATTCCACAATCACTGCCTGAGTGTCTCAAAAGTTAGAACTCAGACATTTAATTAAAAACAAACAAACAAAACCACACTCTCCCCAGATGGTATGCACTTACGGTAGAACACCAGCGTCAGCACGATTTAGAGGGTAACCGCGCAAAGGCTTGTGAAACAGACTCCATTCCCCATTCCCCCATCCCGACCCTGCCTTTCTGAACAAGCTGCCAGAATTACACAGTGGGTGACACTTCAGTAGTAAGACCGACTGTTCAGAGTATGACAGACTTTGTTAAGCATCCTCCAATAATGCTATACATTCTAACCCTTCCCAAACACTTCCACCACCCGGGGGATCAAATTTTCAAACGTGAGCCTATGGGGGTGTTTTCATTCAAGCCACCACAGCTGACTAGGTAATAGTAGCTAGAGATGCTGTCTCTGTAAGTATCTGCTGACTGAAGAGATGAATGGATGTGCTTCCTTGTGTTTCTGATTCTACACTAAGTAATCATCACTCTTGGTACCCACTGAGGGGGAGGGAGGGAGTGACAGGGACAAAGAGACAGGTAGAAAGACACTGATGTTAGGGCCCTCTAAGCAGCAGTTGTTCAAATCTCTTACACAAAATGGTACAATCTTTGCATGTAATCTATGCATGCCCTTCTGCAGACTGCAAACCACTGCTAGATGGCTTATAATACTCACTATCCTGCAAACAGTTGCCAGACGTTATTGACCATGGGAAAGGAGAGGACAAGAAAGCCTGTACAGACTCTGCAGCTTTCTTGAGTGAATCCAAGGCCACCAAACCCTAAGATTGGGAACCCAAAGATGGAGAGGGCTGATTACACTCATTAAATGGATAGGAACTAAAGTGAATCTCTTCTCCTGGAGCAGAAGCTATTAGCCTGATGATCTGTGTTTAGAGCACAGGCTGATCCTGGTCTTGGGAGACGTTTTATTCTGTTTAGCTGGGGCACAGAGGGAGCACGTCCTGCTCAGCTGGCTTGTCGTTGGGTGTGAAGAGACACCGGCACACAGCCCCTCTAAAATCTTAGTCTGCTTCGTGTTGTCTTTTCCGGGGTATGTTTTCATTGCACTGTCATTCAGATCAAAAAGGAGGCTAGACTCGTCCCCTTTATTTACTTATTGAATATTGTTATAATTTGCTTCAGTTGTGACTTGTCACAGTTAAGAAATGCTACCATCAGACTGAACTGTGGGCACATGGGGGACTTTTGTTAATTTCCAGTTGACGCAGGAGGGTCCAGCTTCTGTGGGTAGTACCACCCGCTAGGCAGCTGGGCTTGGCTTTTAAAACAAACTGGTTGAGAAGTCCCGAAGTGAGCCGGTAAAGCAGCACCCCCATGATCTCTGCTTCATTCCTGCCTTTAGGTCCTGCCCTGGCTTCCCTCCGTGTGGAGCATATCATCTGTGTGCCAAGTAGACCCTTCCTTCCTGAGTTGCTATTGGTCATGGCGTTTAGCTAGAACACTGAGAAAGTCCCTAAGTTGTCCTAATGTGATCTTAGAATGAGCAACTAAATTAGGCTCTATCTTGGGTGTCTGCACTATCTAGGCATGTCTTGGGTGTCTGCACTATCTAGGCGTGTCTTGGGTGTCTGCACTATCTAGGCGTGTCTTGGGTGTCTGCGCTATCTAGGCGTGTCTTGGGTGTCTGCGCTATCTAGGCGTGTGCTGCTAGGAAACTTAGTTTCACATGTGTCCTGTTATATTGCCTTGTTTTGTACAGATTGGCAAATCGGTCTTCTTAATACCCGGTGTGCCCTAGAGAGGGTGACAGGAACTAACAGAGTTGAATTCTAATTGCCTTTCTCATACTGTAAGAGAGTCATCTTGTAGCAACCCTGTAAGATGCATGTTGTTTGCCCACCGTATAGGTGAGGAAATATGGAAAGATTAAGAAACATATGCGAGGTTATGCAGCTACTGGACAAGGGAACCGGTATTTAAGCACCGTTATAACACAGAGTTCTCATTATAGTAAGTTAGCCATCAGAGAATAGCTGAAAGTCAAAAGAAGGTTAAGGCTGGATGGCACTCGATAATTATAATTATCATAGCTCTCCTTTTGCTGGTGTCTTAGTAAACATGACCTGTAACACACAAAAAAATAAGATACCCAGAGACAGATATTGGGGTCAAGCTTCAAGCTGATGATTAGAGAAGCAAAGCAGCCAAGCTGGAACGGCAATCCTGTCTCCACAAGTCCTCAAAGGTAAGAAAAGCTCTCAGTTCCTGTCTCCTTCCCTTATATTCCTACTCTGCCCAGCCATATCACTCCTGTCTCTACCTCCCTAGTGCTGGGATTAGAGGCGTGTGATCCCAGGTGCTGAGCTCACCATTGTGTGAGCTGTTTCTTTCAGGACTGGATCAGTTTCATGTAGTCAGTGTGGCCTTGAACTCACAGAGATCAGTCTATCTGTTAATCCTGACTTCTGGAATTAAAGGTGTGGCCACCAACGCCTGGCTTCTATAGCTACCTAGTAAGGCTGCTTTGGCATTTTGATCTCCAGTGGCTTTGATAAATCATAAACAATATATCACCACAATGACCAAAGCAACTTATAAAAGAAAACATTTAATTTGGTGCTCGAGGTTCCAGAGGCCTAGAGTCCACGACCATCATGGCAGGCAGCATGGCAGCAGGTAGACAGGCTGGGGTAGTGACTGAGAGTTTACGTCTTTATTCACAAGCATGAGTCAGAGAAAGGCTAACTGGGGTGAGGAGGGACAATGGGCCTTTGAAACCTGAAGCTTGTCCCCAACAAGGCCACACCTCCCAGTCCTCCCTAACTGGGGGGGCAAGCACTCAAACATCTGAACCTATAGTGCCGTTCTCGTTCAAATCACCACCGCTGACCAGGTAGTGTAGATGCTGTCTCAAAATATGCTTGCTGCCTGAGCAGATGAGTGCCCGAGAGGCAAGGTTCAGTCCCGTATACTCCACCTTCACAAAGAGCAGGGGGTTGCCATCCTCACCTTCAGTCTGGTAAGCCTTCCAGATCAAGAGAAGCCCCAGAGCAAGAGCTCTATTCCAGATAGTAATTACTAGTCTGTTGATTGTGATCAATTTTGTACCCAGCACCGTGTCAACCATTAACTTAAACTCTGACATAAACATTACAAGTGAAAAATCAAGTTTAGAGACGTGAATTTTCCCAAGTAGCCGTTGGCTGAGCCAATGCACATCCAAGATAAAGCCTTCAGACTCAAGCCCAAGCTATTGTACCACGCTGCATCCCATGGAACTTCCTTCGTGGCCATAAGAGCACATCCCGATAAGACAGCGGATGCTGCCACAGGCATTATTGTGCATTCTGTATGCAATTCTCGAGAAGACTCGTGAAGATCCTCAGAAGGATGCCGGCTATCTCCTCGCTTCTCTTAGGGAAGATGGGCTGGTAGGGAACAGTTGACTGGTTGTCTCGTCCCTTTAAAGAGCAAAGGGACATCCCTAGACATCCCTAGAGACGTTAGGGTCCCTAGAGAGTTTGGCTGATGGTGAGATAAGTTTACCAACATGCTCCTGGCCTGAGAGCTGGCTATAATGTGTACATTTAGGGCTCAGATAAGCAGACGTGGGGCATGGTGGTGGTCTGTAGATGTGGGGGTAGGGCACTCCCTAGGACTCAGGAATGAACCTGACCATGTCACCTTCTAGAACTTCCTGAGAATAGGTCATGTCAGTATGGGACAAAGGCACAAAGCCGAAAGGAAGATAATCGTCCTAGTTTGAAATCATGGTTCTACTACTATTTTTCCTGATTGCTAAGTGCCTACTCTATGTAGGTTGAACCGCAGTAAGAACATTTAACTATGGTTACGCTGTGGTATGGAAATATTACTACAACTAACGGATTACCGAGTGGTCTGAAAGGGGAGTGGACGTGTTGGCTACTGTGGCCTGGGGTGCCTGGGAGGTTTGCAGCAGGACCTAGTCATTGGGGGATGCAGAATCATTTCAGTATTTTAACGACTGTTAAACACAGACTGTTTAACACAGCTGCATAATGACTGAGGGCAAGCTAGCTGGTACCTGGCAACTTGTTGGGAAGCAACAGAAGAAGCAGAACAGACTTCATCGTGTTGTCTAGGGATGTAGACTGTCTTCACTTCATCCCACTCGTGAGCATATGACTATAAACCAAGATGGATGTTCAGAAGGAAAGAAACGTGACTGTGACAGCTTCACCCAGTGCCAGGTCACAGCCCCCCTCCCCGAGGAATCACCGCAGCCAGTGCCTGCAAATCAAGTGGGAGGGGCCTAGACCTTTTCACAAAGGGGAGGTCCCTGGAGCAGGAGAGAGAGAGTACAGCATATCCGAAAAGAGAAGCAAAGTCGGTGTGCCCAGGAGCAGCAGGGTGAGCATAGGGAGGGGTCCAAAATGTCGAGGTGGACTCACAAAGGGGCTGGGCAGGCCTTGGTAAATATTGGGCTTTAGAGCTCTAGAGCTAGGGCTACTGATTTTTGTTGTTGTTGTTGTTGATTTGGGGTTTTTGTTTTGTTTTTGAGAGGTTTTCTTTGCGTAGTCCTGGCTGGTTGTAGACCAGGTTGTCCTCAAACTCACAGAGCCTCTGCCTCCCTGGTGCTGGGATTAAAGGTGTGCGCCACCACCACCCAGAAACTAGAGATGGGTTTTAAACAGGTAATTAATCATCACTGCAGCTGCAGTTTTGGGATGGTCAAGGCAGGGGCAATGGTAGACTTTGCGATACAGTTCAGAGATTGAGCTAAGAATGGAGGCCTACTTGGGGCAGTGAACACGTAGGGACATGAAAAAGGATGGCTCAGGGAGAAATTGGATGGAGATTGGTGGAGATGATGTTTCATAATTCTAGGGGAGGGTTCCAGTTCCATTTCCTTTAACTATCCTGTGTGAGGCTTTTCAGTAGCCTGGGTCATGGGTGTAAGATTGGCTCTCTTGGAGGTTCTGGGCCTGATTTCCTCATTAGTATAAAGGGGGGAATGGGGATGTTATCCTCAGGCCCATGATCCACCTGCCCATTGATGACAGTCACAGACAATAGCAATTTCACCCATACTGTAGGCTCTTGTCACCTTTCAAAAAAAACTCCCAAGATGAGATTTCTAGGTTGATCTCCTAAAACACTAAAATATAAAATCTCAGGTCTCTCCAGGCTGTGTCAGCTGAGCCTGTGAGCTTTGGGACGCCATCACCATCTTCAGCCCTCACTGCCGCATGAGTCAGGAAGACCCGAGGCTGTCCCCACTCCCTCACTCGTGAAGTTCCTTCTGCCCTGCTACCCTTTGCCGGACAAGGCATGTGTGAGTTCCCCAGCTCTCCATCAGATATCTAGTGAGCTAGTTTATCTGGAGGCTTGGAGATCTCCCCAAATGCTTTGAGCATCTGAGAGGGGAGATTCAGGTGAGAGATGGATGTAGCTGGACAGGGCTGGCTGGCTGGCTGGAAACTCATCTCCCTTGAAATCAGTAGAGGCAAATCTGTTCGGGCTTAGGAAAAAACTTGAGAACCAGGCTACTGGTGCAGGCCAGGAAGTCAGACGTTCCTCCTTACCAGGCACACAGGGAAGTGGGGCGGGTATTTATTAATTATTTTTGCCAGAGGCTTGGTTCTCCAGCAATACCCAGAAGGCAGGCCTGCTGTGCTGCTGGACCGGCTGGGTCGGCCTCGCCCCTCTCCCTTTTATCTTACTCAGTGCATAAAGCCATTAGCATGGCTTTTCCTTGAGCAGCCAAGATGTTAGGGCCCATCACTCAAGTCATCCACATGGCATTTCAGCCTTTCATGGAAGACAATTGTGGCTTCAGTCAAAGCCCTCTTGACAGGAGAAAATGCAGACCTAGGACAGAATAATGGGGCCAAGTGCTTGCTGTCCCCCTGCAGAATGTGACTCTGTGTGCCATTACTTCCCAAATTGTCCTGCTGTAAGAATTCACTTGTTTACATCTCTTTACGCCCCAGCATTTAACCTTGGGCTCTGAACACTCTCTCCCCTTCCTCCCTCTTACCACAGCAATTATTCCCTTTGTGGCTTTCATTTTATGTAATTATGATGGACAGTCATCGCACAAGCATTCTGCTGAGCGGCAGGGCAGAATGAGCTCCCGTTCCTTCTGCCCTGGGAACCGGTGTGGACCATTTACTGACTTGAGCCATTTGGGTTTTCTCAAGGGTTCTGCCCTCCCAAATGAAATGGAGAAAGTATGCACCTAAAATCCAGCAAAGGGGAAGGGACATCAAATAGCAGAGTGCTATGACCTTATCTCAGAGCGCAATGTCAGCAAACACGACCCCGAAAGCAAATCATAGTTACCAGTGCTGTGATCATGCGTGGGTGGCTTTTAGCCTGTGCAGGCAGGCGTTTACATTTTAAAGATTTATTATGGAACATTCCGAATGTCTGAAAACAGACAGGATGTTGCTGGTGGGGATATGGAACTGTGCAGCTCCTTGGGAACAGCAGACTGCTGGTTTCTTAAACGGGTAAACATAGTTACCCGTTCCTGTCACTTCTAGGCAATTCTACACACAAAAGCTTACACTACTGCTCATACCAGCGCCGGTCAAAACACCCCAAAGTAGGAACAATGTAAATGCCCACAGATGATGAATACATATCCACAAACGAGGATATTTTTGCCACAAAAAGAAGCCAAGTATTGATATATGCAGCACGGCTGAACCTTGAAAGAAATGTTGCTCGGTGAAAGAGGCCAGACACGTTATGTAATTCCACTTAGGCGAAACGCTCAGAATTAGCAAATCTGCAGAGGGGAGGCAGAAAACATTAGTAATTTTAGGGCTGGGGAAGGGAGTAGGGTAGAATTGGGAAAGCATGGCTAAGAGACGTGGGGTCTGTGGGAGGGGTGGTTAAAACTGGGCTGTGAGGATGGGTGCTCAATGCTCAACTCTCAAATATAGCAAGGTCGCCAAGCGCAGTACCACAACTGGGCAAGCTGCGCGGTTCCCAAACGGCCCCTCAACAAGACTGTTAGAATGCAGCTCAATGCCAAGCGACCCCTCAACAAGACTGTTAGAATGCAGCTCAATGCCGAGCAACCCGGAGAAGCCTGGATTGCAAGCACACAGCTTCACAAGTGTGGGCCAGCCCACACCACCATGCTTCCCCTCCAGTCAATACCACTCCGTCTGTATTTTAATACACATCTCTGAAAACGCCAAGGGCTCTCTAGAAAGAGAAGGAGGATCATTAGTACACCTAAACGTGCAACAGTCATTTCCCACAGGCATTGTCCACATTGTCATCTGTCTCACATGTTTATAGTTGTTTGAACCAGGGTTCAAATTAGGCACATGTCTTAGTTTCTTTTCTGGTTGCTATGGCAAAAATTATTCTGACAGAATCAAGTGACGGGAGAAAGGGTTTTCGGCTCGCAGGCGAAGGTTCATCGCAGGAAGTCACAGAAGCAAGAGCTTGAAGCAGCCAGTTGAAGGCGAGGATTGTAATTGTATCACTAGACGCAAGATGAATGATGAATGGGTGTTTATTAGAGAACAATTATACAGAAAAATACAGAGAACTGCGGGAGCCTTTCCCTGCTCTTCCTACCACATCTGCTGACCCGCCACAAAGAGTACTCCCCGGAGAACCACCCCCCAAGCTGCTCTCTTTCCTCTTCCTGAGCTCACGCCCATGGAAGTGTGGCCTCCGGTACAAGTTCACTGACCAGAAGCCTACAGCCAGTCTGGTGGTGTCTGCAGCCAGAGCAGAGCCATGCTCCCCTGCTTTCCCCTTTCACAGGACAGGATCTCCGTGAGAAAATGGTCCTAACCACAGTTAGAGTGTATCTTCCCACATCAAACAATGTACTCAAGATGACTTCCCTAGCATGCCTAGAGGCTCAGCTCCCAAGTGCTTCTGCGTTCCGTCGGGAGTGATCACTAACCATCCCACAATACATACTGGAAAGGTTGAACTGTTCCCGGGCGTCTTTTAAGCCATAGCTCTCCCGTCCCTCTCCTTAGAAACGGATCTAAGGTATTTAAGAAACTAAGCCCTTTGTCTCAGACAGTGTCCCACAGTCAGCAGAGTGCAGATAATAACAACTTGCGTGGTTTAATGTCCTCTGTCCAGTGTCTGTTGTCAATTGATAGCTCCGTCCTTCTGTGGGGGGAAGATCTCCCGAGTTTTCTCTCTGGTTTTAGCTGCCTGAAGCCCCCAGGGTTTGGATCTGTAGATGCACTAGGATGGTGGAGCATTTAAAAAGCAAAAAGAATGTGTATGAGTCCTTCCCCACACAAATTGGAGCCAAGCTTCTTCATCTCACTTTTCTGAACTCATTAGGAACTTGTCCTATGGTGAAACAGTCTTGAACTTGAGAGATGAGCACAGGTCTTGAAGACCTTGCCCTGCAGCTCCTAAAACCCCAGAGCACAACAGGAGCTGATCCGATTGCTCTGTGCAGGGACCCGTCTGCCCACTGTCCCTCTCACCCCATGTCCATCTGCTCCTCCAACACTAGGCATGCTCACAAGTCTCTGTATTCTTACCCTTGCTGTTCTCTGCTCGGCTTGTTCGTTTATTCACCAAATATTTGCCGAACACCTGCCGTGTGCCCAGCACCACGCCAGGAACTAAGGCGAGGAATATAAACAACAGACTATCCCCCTATGGAGCTCAGTTAAGTGGGGATAGGGAACCCACAAGTGACTTGATCTTCATGAATTCCTCTTGTCAGTCAAGACTCGGTCACCTGCCACCTCCTTCCTTCTGATCCAGCAGAACTGACCACTCTCTTTGTGTGGTCCTTCTTCCGAAGACGTTGGCGCAGTGCTCAGGAGGGTGGATATCCTCTGGCGCATCGCTCCAGTGGGAGACGATCTGAAGAGAGATGCTGTTCATCTTTGCATTTGTTTCTATTGCTTACTCGCTGTGTGGTTCGGGCAGGTGTCCTATGGGGCATGAGCTGCCGTAAAGGGTTGTATTAAGGACTGAAAACGGAAGGGAGCGTGTATCTGCAGTTACCACTAATTTCCTTCTCATATCTGAGTTTAAGCATCGCTTGGTGCTGAGCAGGGAGGGAGGGGCTGGAAGTTTATTGCTTGGCACTAAGCATTTGTGGGATCGCTCATTAAGGAATGGGATGGTATCTTTTAAGGCACTTACAAATCAGTAACTAAGTTAAGTGTGGGAAGATAGCGAAGAGGGGAGTCTGTTAGTGCTTTAGGTTGTTAGATAGAGGACTTTGAGATGCTAGACTCAACATCTGTCCTCCATACCAATGTGTGTGTATGCTTGTGCGTGTGCCTGCCTCTGTGTGTGTGTGTGTGCGTGCGCGTGTGCATTCCTGCATGCATGTGTGCACATTCATTTGTGCAATAGTGTCCTGAGGTTGGGAAGCCCAGTTTAGAGCCTTTCTGCTCTTCAGACCAGCAGCATCAACATCGTTTGGGAGAGTGTCAGAGATGCAGAGTCCTGAGCTCCAGCCTACACTGCCTTCAGCAGAATCTGGTTTGTTTTGTTTTGTTTTGTTTTAAATCGAACCACACTCAAGATAGGGAAGCATGCTTCTAGAATAGACTTCTCAATCTTGAGGGGCTGCTAAAATCATCTGGGAGTAACAGGGGTGGTAAAATCCCAGTGGGAGCTTGTCCAGTGTCTGGGAGGCACGAAGAGGTGGATGTCTAGGCCAGCCTGGCCTACGGTCCTAGTGAGAGAAAATGCTGTGGAAGGCTCCTGAGCTCCTGAAGGATGACCTCTGGTCTCCACACACGTGTGCACATACATGCATGCCACTGGTACATCTGAGCACCCCATACTTATACACACTTACACAGAAAGTTTAGGTACAGTATGTTAAATTACTAAAGAGACACAGTTTATCATGACCTATGGCTGCTCATGGGCCCTGCTAAGACAGTTGCCACCTCAGATGAATCATGCCCATACCCAGGGCTCTCTCTCCCTCCCTCCCTCCCTCCTACCTTCCCTCTGTCCCTCCCTTCTTCCCTCCTTCTCTATATATATATATATATATATATATATACATACATACATATGGTCAAACTCCAGTAGTGTGGAAAGATGAGCATGCTAGATATTGGAAGCAGGGGATGCCTCACCAATAGGCGCTTCCTGGAGAAAACAGGATTTCAGCAAGGCTCTGGAGTCAGCCCTCCAATGGAGGAAGACCACACATCTGCTTCCTTTTGCAGCTGTTTGAGAGAAGGGGCATGTTTGGGCTTAGGGTTGCCAAGGAGACACATCCCTTCTAAATGCCTCCCACCCTGATTTCTAATTAACACAGGTCCCTATTTCCGCCCAGCTGTAGATCATTAATAACCATTTCAGCACTCAGCAGGTAAGGGCTTCTCCTTATGGTGTTGAATGAAAATAAAGGTCCCAGTAGGTTCTGTTGCTCCTACCCCTGGTGCTGTATGTAGAACGGGAGCATGGTTCCCTCTGCAAACCCAGCACATTAAAGCCCTTCATGTCTTAAAACAGACAATGGTTTCAAACGCTGGGATACAGGCTTAGAAATGGACTAACCTCATCAAACACTTATGCACGTGATCTTGCTTTCCCAGCTGAGGGTCATGGGCAACTCGAAAGAGTTCCACTCGCCGGCTGATTTTCAATGTGCTGTTGTTTCTCCCCTTAGGGTTTTGCCTGTTGAGTTAGGTCAAGGCCCCCAAGGAGCTGGGTAGGTTTGCAGTAGGTACTGTGGGATAGATGACCCTGTTTCTAGAGCCTGGAGAGTGGGGAGGACAGAAAGCATCCCAGAGCATGCTTGGCTGGCAGAGTTTGTCAGATTCCCGGATTCTTGGAAAACTGTGGGAAGAAAGCATGCTTTGTTTTGTTGTTTTCTTGGAGAGCCTGAAACTGAAACTCCTCCCAGCTGTGAGTCTTGGAGGAAACAGGTTGAAGGGCCAAGACCGGCCCTCTCAGTGCTCCCTGAAGCTAGGTCATAGCACACACCCCAGTTCTAGTGGGCCATAGCACACACCCTGGTTCCAATGGGCCAGGCTCTCCTGTCTAGGAAAAGCCCATTGGAAATTGCAGGGAGACCCCTACTCCATCTTTTCCTTTCCCTGCTTCCTCTCCATCTCCTGGACAGCCACCGTGTTGGTATTCAACTCCTGATGCTATGTGCAGCTGTTCTTGCTTATTATTATTATTATTATTATTATTATTATTATTATTATTATTATTGTTGTTGTTATTATTATGATGATGATGATGGTGATGATGTGGTGATGATGATGATGGTGATGATGATGATGATGGTGATGATGGTGATGATGATGATGGTGATGGTGATGATGGTGATGGTGATGATGATGGTGATGATGTTATGTCATGGGATCTGCACGTGATAGAAGATCACAGCTGCTTCAAGACTTCAAGGTGGAGCAAATCACTTGCTAGGGTTTGGAAATGCCTGGTTCTCCCCAGGAGGGGTAGCTGGACACATCTTGAAGCTGGACAGAGGTGAGGGTGAAGGCAGCAAGGGGTAGAACAGATGGGCCCCGAGCTGCTCACTTTAGTGGCAGGCCTTTCCTTCGTCAAGACAGGAAGCCATGGCAAGGGGAGATTCTAATGGGAGGGCGCTATGAGTGCAGATGGGTTTTCTGATGCAATCTGAGTCTTAATGCTTCTGGTCCCTTCTAGAAAATACATTCAAGGTGGTAGGATGCCTTCCTTGGATGGCGTGATGGCTTCTTCACTTCCTGGGGACCTACCCTCCAGAACCTGTGTCCAAATACCTCTGCTACTCTGATTCCTCTGACATAGATGGGTCCCCTAACCCCAAAGCTCAGCCCTGCAGGGGACTGAGAACTCTGCCTCTGTCTTGGTAATGTGGAAACCAACATGAAAAAAAATGACACCTGACAAAATATTATATTCACCATTCGAAGCTCTTCCCTGGGAGGGGCTCTCACATCTTTGAGCCTACATCCCCTTGCAAGGCGTGGCTCCCATGTACGCCCTCATAGACAATGGTCTGGGGTGATCACACTTAATGGCAGCTTGAGTCTCATCTCACTTCCTCCCATTCCTCAGATCTCATCTGGGACGTTTGTCTGTGCTCACTTTCCCTTTTCTATTCTGCAGTCTTTCTCTCCGCGTATAGGACTAAACTGACGAGGGTGCACACAGCGTCTGAGGACCGCATCCTTTTAGTGTTGGAGGCTGGTGGCAGGATTGCTGTCCCCTGCATCCTGCATTAACTATAGCTTACTTAGCCAGCTGCAACTCCCTTAGAAGGTCTAGTGGGATGCTAAGTTGCAGGGCAGTTATCCACTTTCTAAACAGCTCTTCCCATGATGCTCAGCCCCTCTCCTCCCGAGGGGAAAACCAGCAACTATGAATCTGAAGAAGGGAAAGTGGATGGAAATGACCTTGGGCGGGCATGACCCCCATAGGAAGCCATCAACTCGTCAAATCACCTTCCTCTTGGGCTCAGGCTTTGATCTCTACCCAAATTCAGGTCAAAGCCAGGCCTGGGGCATCTTTTCCAGGAAGCTGTGGCCAGCACACACCTTTGTCTGTGTCCCTTAGGCCTCTGCACAGCACCAGGTCCTCGTGGGTCCTCACACTCCTGCCGTGTGACAGGGAGATGCCCGCTGGCGGCCGGGCTGAGCAATTAAGAAGCTGCGTTTTCCTCCTCTCCGCTTCCCTAATTGTTATTTTTGTCCCTGCTTTCAAACCATCCTGGTTTTCATTTCATCTTGCCCCAGCCCAGTGCGCCCGGCAGAAAGAGCCAGCCTGCTCAGTGGGAGGCAATTTTCCCAGCGTGTCCAGCGATAATTCCAACAGGACTGCTTTGTACATATAATTATAAGACTAGGGGCCACCAAAGTGCACCCAAAGAGCACAGTCTCAACTGTTCTTGCTTCTGTTTTAATTATTAAGCCTTAAAGCAAAAACTAGGTTTCAAAGAAAACTTTCTGTACAGCCCTCAATAGAGTTAAAGGAGGACCGTTTTAAGCTGATGAGCTGACACTTGTAGAAGCAAATATATTAAATAAATCATGATTCGTTTTGGGGGCAAAGTCTGACTTACATCAACTCTGGAAAAAAAAATGGATCTTAATGAGTGACAGTTGGGTGTTTTCTGTCACTTCCTGAGGTAATGGCCGCAAGCTGACATTGCTCAGTGGGTGTCTTATACTTCTGAACAAAAGTTTTTTGGAGTGAGATCGACAAGGTAGAAATCCCAAGGTGACTACGAGGAATGTCTAATGAGTGGAAAGACATATTTACTGGCAGTCTGTATGTAAGCTGTGACAGTTGACGGGACTTGATTGTAACAAATATAGTTGATGAAGAAAAGGCTGACAGACCAGGAGAGGGGGCTGGGGGGGGGCAGAGAGTCTAAAGCCCTGCGTTGGCTGAACCCTGTTAATGGTAGGCTGGATACAAAGGTCCCCGTCATGAAAGGGAGCTGGGATCTGGCAATGATGTCTAAACAGAAATGTGTCGAGCTTGCAGGAGGCTGTAATGGGTTTGGATCTGGTGACCTTTTTGCCTGTCACTTGACAGGCTGGTGCTCTGCCATCTGAGGCCAGAGGAAGACCCCCCCCCCATGCTCTAAGGGCGTGTAAAAACTCAGTACTCCGGGGCCTAAGATACCCACGTGTGGGGGAACAGGCAGACCTGGGCCTTCAATGTACAGATGTCATACCTAGGTGGCCACAGGGACCAAGAGCCAGCAGTTTCTCTATGGGCCACCACAGAAGGTACCAGAAGAGTCTAGCTGGAGATGCGAGGGAGCTTGAACGGTCAAACACGTCTGTGGCCTTCCTTCTTCCGCTCCCTCCCCTCCTCTGCACCCCACTCCCCTCTCGCCCCAGCACAAAGGGGTGATTGGCCTGGAAAGACAGAGCTGACCGGCGCCTTAGATTTGTTACTGGCTGGTCAGGGGTTTAACAATAGGCTTGCCGATGAGCTCTGCACTTCTTCCCCCAGGCAAATGCCACACTGAAACTGAACAGGAGCTTTCTTCATCCTACATGCTGTTTTCCTATGCCGCATATTATTTTGTCGTTGAAAATAGGCGAATTCCTTAAAATGCACACAGCCCATTGCACTTTCATCCAGCTTTCACCTCGGAGCAGAGGCAGCCTGGGGCGGGGCAGCGGGGAGGTGTCCAGTGGTCATGGGGCGTTGGTCCTTAGATGTTTTGCGTCTGACTTTCTTGGGTGAATGAATGAATGAATGAATGAATGAATGAATGAATGAATGAATGAATGTAAAAGTCTGACATTTTAAGCATTGAAAAACGACCGGGTGGGAGTAGTTAGTGCAGAGATGGCTAATGAACTTCAGCCTTATCCCCCAGGATAGGGAGCTAAAAGTCTCCCCTGGGTGTCCCCACAGACACCTTAATTTGACATCCTGCTATGTTTCTTGTTTTGATTAACCGGGCAAGTAAGTATTCCTTACCTCTTTGTTGTTTCTAGGTCTGGCCCAAGATGTAGAAGGCACTCTTTCTCATCCCTGGCCCGCTCTCTCCAGCTCAGTTTAGAGTAGCCTCGCCGGCTGCCCTGGAAGTAGACTTCAGACAAGATTAAGAGGCATGCAACCCTTTCCCCTCCAGGAGATGGGGCGTGGCTCAGAGCTGAAGATACGGCTTGGCTTCAGCTCAGCGAGTTCCTGCTCTATTATGGTTCAGATGGTGGAGGCAGGCGAAGAGCTGGACATCATGGCTGACCTAGAAGCTGGGCATCCTCTCAACAGACCAATTTTTAAAATCACGTGTGGGGCCTGGAAGCAGGTGGCCTAAGCAGAAGAGGGGCACCGTGGTTCACGAAGAAGAATGTACTTGGTTTGTAGCGAGAGCTGGGATGATGAGGGATGACGGTTCCTGTCTTCTTCCCAGAGGCACCACTCTATTCTTATATCTCTCTCTTTTTTTTAAACTCAAGAAAGTTTCTTTTTAGGTGTTGTTCCCAGCTCCCGCACCCTCATCTACAGATGAAATTGTTAGTTGAGATGACCTTGGCAGTCCCTTCCTGCTCAATATGTTTTGAGCTTCACTATTCACTGCAGCAGGAAGTAAGGAAGGGAGCAGGGCTCAGAGTTCTAGTAAGTTCTCAGAGGTCGTTACTTCGCTTTAGCGCTCACTGACGACCACACTCATCGGTTAGAAGCGTCATCAAATGCCAGTCACCTGCAGTCAACACTGCCTGATTTGGGTCCCCAGCCAGTTGCCACTATCAGTGGGTTGTCACAGCCAACGGCTGATGGGTGCAGGCCCTGGGAGCTCCCCATGAGCAGGGCCTGGGGCACCCATGTCGTTAGGCTGTGGGTGGGGAGACCGTGCCCACTCTCCCCTGAATGTCGGTCTCTCGTGTAAGAAGTCGAGGCAGGTGGTCTACACAGCTGGGCTCAGTCCTGGCTCTTGACAACAGGAAGATGATACCTTCCCGTGATTCCCTGCTTCCTCCCTCTAAAGACACGGTCATGTGCAGATGCTGGGCTTGCTTTATCCAAACCCAGGACCCCGGAGACCTCGGGCCTGGACAGCACTGGGCTCTGGGCCTCTGCTGGCTTGATAAGGACTCTGCACTGAAAGCATGGCCTTCCCTATGTCCCAGCTTTCTCCTGTATAAAATGAGGGAAATGGACCAATGCTTTTTCTTAAAAAAGATCCATTGCTGCTCTTTACTGAAACCCTTCCTGAGAGCCTAGCACACATCACCCTTGGAACACTCCGTTGTGTGGGGGTAAGGGATGCTTTTCCTCCTCCACTTCCGTCTTCCTGGAGCTGCTCATGCTCCTCTGGGGCCCCCAGCTCACACTATCGGAGCTGGGTATTGGAGGCCCAGCAGCCTGGGGCACCTACAGCAGTCTTGAGTTGGGAAGGATCTGTCTTTCTTTGAAGCCTTGCATTATTGGCAGAGGAAGGAGACAGACTTCTGTTTCAGGCTGTGTGGTAGTATCCCCTCCAGATGTGTGCAGGATGGACAGTCATGTCAGGATTAACCCTTTGCCCTCCAGGCCTCTGTCTTCTCCAAGGAGAAGCAGGTGGAGCGGAGGAGCCAGCCCCGGGGGCTGATGTGCCAACTCATGTGCTCTGTGCTGGAAAGCATGAGGTCCCCTTGTTTCTGAGGGCAGAGGCACTGTTGCCACTGTCATTCATGGGGGACCAGTGTCAGCTGAGGTGAAGAATGGCTCTATTGCCATTCTTGTGCAGGGGGGCGGGGGACGGTTGGGTGTGCTCTAGGATTCCCTATTGGATCTGAATAGCGCAAATCCTTGTTAGGAAGGTTGGTGGCTGTGACTGCGGAAGCAGGAAAATTCAAACCGAGAGGGCCCCACATCCCTTCCCCTAACTGAGAGTGAGGGCTGCAATGGCTGTGACCACACTGCACACTCTCTGTGTGTCTGTCCCCACATCGCTCAGGCTATTTCTCAGATCCTGACACAGAAACCTGGGAAGGCCAAGGAAATCGTCCATGGTCACACAAATGGAGTCCTGTCCTATGGGGACACTGGTAGCCATGTCACCCTGAGGACAATCATTCCTGCCCCGAGAACTCATGCACACAGCAGCCCCTCCCTACTATACCGCTGACTGTGGGTCAGCCATGTCTTGTGGGTCCCATGAGTAGCCCAGTTCTGAGTTACCCACTTTAACCCCTTTTAACTTATTGAAAAGCAAAGCATAGAAAGGCTAAGAAGTTTTTCTGTCATTATACAGCCCACAGCAGAAAAACGGACGAGGCCAGGTAGACTGACAGTAGGACGTGCTCACGAAGCATCCATCTGCTGTGCTCTTTCTTTAAGTTATGCGATCCTTTCAGTGAGTATTTGTGGAATGTTTTGAGTCTAGCACTTGCTGGCTACAACGGTGAACAAGGGGAAAATATCAGCCATGGTTTCTGCTCCCTTTGAACTTGCATTCCAGAAGAAGGGAGAGAGACAGTAATCGTGTGTGTGTGTGTGTGTGTGTGTGTGTGTGTGTGTGTGTGAACACGGCTAAACGTAGGGCAGAAACCTTAGGCGGAGCTCTACAGGGCAGGAGCATGGTGACACCGGAACTTGTGATAAGGGTCTTGACCTGGTTAGGGAGGACTTCCTGGAAGAAGTGACAGTCCGCTGAGTGACGGGGTGAATAGGAGTGAAGTAGGGGGCGTGCCGGCACATTCCACACACAGGGAAGGGTGTCCGCAAAGACTTCCGGGAAGCCTGGGAAGGAGCATGGCTCTCTGTGGGACGCAGAACTGGCTACACGGGTTGAAAATGAGTTTCAGCTACTGTTTCAACACAGCTGGATCCGTGACCCCCTCCTCCCATATGTGTGTGGCCTATGGGGCTTGCCTACTCCAGAAAACCAGATTGCGGGGCTGAGGAGTGAGTACGGAAAATCCTAGAATGCTCCAGGCCGTGTTCATAACTGCTGGTTGCCACGGGAGTCCATCACTGGCCAGCACAGGGGGATCCCACTCAGCTCTGCAGAGCCCAGAGTCCCCAGACACTGGTAGAGAAGCATGGGGACAAGTAAAGTCAAGTCAAGGCCACCGATGCCTGGGCCCCGGGGAACACAGTGAGGTCTGTGTGGACGTTAGCAGCGTCTGTAGGAAATCTCTCCAATGCTACTTACGGTCTGAAGATGGCTCCCCTGCAGAGACTGGGCCTATGGGTATTAGCTGCCTCCATGTTCAGCTGGGTGTAACGAGCTCAATGAGTTTCCAGGTGCTGCAGTGAGCACAGTCACCTGATCCCACCTCTTGTCTGTGTGTCTGTCCTTCCTTCCCTCACTCCCTCATCACCTCAGGCTTCCAGGACCCAAGCGTTGCCAGGACTTGGCAGAGACACATTTCAAGGAGAGGCAGGTGGGTAGCTTGTAGCTAAGGGGCACCAGACAAAGCCACTGAGGGAAGGTGGCCACTCCCACAGGCCTGGCCAACTTTTCCTCTCCCCAAGAAAAAGTGAAGTCCTTGTCACTTGATGGCCAGCATTGATGACCAGAGATCTGGGCCACACAGCCTTCTCGTGGCCTGTTTGCATGGACCTCATACAAAAGCCTGGCTGTCTTTGCCCACTGACCTCGCCAAGGCTGGCAAATGTATATAACTCCCTGTGAAGGTATCCAAAGCCAAGAGAGCTGCTGGCAGCGTGCAGGGGGACTTTGTGATGGGCTTTTGAAAGGGGACCTCAGAGATGGGGACACGAAGGGAGGAAACCCCCACACCTAACACACACACACCACTACCGCCTTTTGCAGAGGACTGCCCCCTGTGTGCACATCGCTTTACAGATAGACAGACGTCTATGATAAAGCAGACCCAGCTAGGACCTTCTCTTTTTTGAGCCACAGAGAACTTTTCAGAACACCAAAATCAATGGCTCTCCCCCCTCCCCGGCCTGGTGTGTTGTATGCAGACAGACATTTTACTGTAACAATTATAATAGCTCAGTTGGAAATTACTGTCTGGCTAGGGAACTGAATCCAAGCCTGGATCCAGCTTCAAACGACAATATCAGAGGCAAATTAACACCGACATCCAGTTTTGGGCTTTATGAAAACTGCTAGGTTGGGAGAAGAAGTACATAATTGTTCCTACAGCTCTGGGTAAAGGTTAATACTTGGGGCCTTGGCTGCCGACATCTGGGGCTCCCAATGCCACACAGCACTCTCTCCGAAGACCGTGAGGCACGTGGAGGCTCACTGTGCTTCTCATCTATGTAAGGCTCTCCAGGGACACCTGTCTTCCACTGCCGGGGAGAAGGACCAGCCACCCCGAGCCTCAAGGGTGTCAGCTATCCTTCTTTCCACCACGTCCCCTACTCAAAGGGACACCTCTGCTTCCACCCAGGGGTCTCCGGGACAGAATGGCTGAAGACCTCAGTGTCTTCAGAGTCTGTCTGTTTAGGTTAATTATCCAGACGACGAGGCATTGATGCTTCCTCTCCGGGTCGGTTGGCAAACTTGACTAGACTCAAAATGAACCTCTTTGATTCCATCTGCAAAATTAGATCAGATTTGATAAAGTAAAGATGTACCCTTTGAAGTATTCCCTATCAACATAAGTGCTGAGAACACTTGAGTGAAGGAATCTGAGCAGTTTTGAAAGCAGCAGCCCAGGCACTTCAATAAGGATTGCAGCTAAGGGCATGCCCGGAAGGCAGAGGACTCACTGCGTCTATCCTGCAGGCAATAAGCAATCGCTAAAGATTCTAGACTTCTCAAAGTTCAGAGTTCAACGTGCCAAAACTTTGTTGAACTTGTGATAGGCTGGGCTCTGTGGTTTGCATCCTGTCTTCTGAGGCTCTTCAGAGTCCGGAGTGATTTTTCTGGTTCTGTGCCTAGTCTCTGCACAGCGGAACAAGGCTCTTTCTTCCCCTTCAGCTTCCACGGCGAGGAATGAATTAAGCCCCCCACTGCTTTCCTGGGGTGTGGTCCCTGCAGAGCCACAGGGCAGGACATCAGCAGAAAGTGTGTGTTTAGATAAATGAAAAGCAAGTGACCGGTTCCAAAGCCGGGTGCTGTCACTAGCTAGCCCTGTGTCCTCGATGGGGTCTTTAGACCGAGTTTTTTCTGTCTCTCCAATGTTCCCACTATGGCTCCAAGTGCTCAGCTCCCTTCGGTGTGCCAATAATGTCTCTTTATAAACCGGGCTGCTGCTAAGCCCTGCTGTTGGGCTCTGCCACATGCTAGATGCTGGCGAGGAGCTGTTCAGTGGAGCGCTGTGTGAGCCCTTCAGGCCTAGCCAGGTACAGAGAGCACCGAGCGAGTGCTTTAATAGAAAGTGCCAGGCTTGGCGGGAGGCACACCTATGAAGTGCTATAGGGGTTCAGAGCAGGGAGCAATTAATTCTGCCACAGGAGGGGCCCAGCACAGGCACGGAGGTGAAAGGAGAGGGTCTGATGTGAGCAACCAAATGAAGAAGAAAGCGGTGTGTGTGGTTTGAGCAGAGTTAGAAAAGGCAAGTTCTGGTCCTCATGCAGGTAGTGAGGGACAGACAGCTCACAATCGGATTCTTCTCTCTTAGCTTAGACCGGATTGATGGTGACTTGGGGAGCTCTCTAGCTTCAAAAGAACAAAGGCTGCTGTGAAGGGCTGGATCCGATAATCAATGCTAAGGGGAAATACTCTATTAAAAATATTAAGGCTGGAGAGCAAGGCCAGCGGAAGGGATCCGGCTGCCTAGATAGCGTGGGGACCTGATTTCCCGCCAGGGAGGCCCACTAAGTACCCCATTTCTTCCTGGTTCCATGTCCAGTGCGTGTACCAAGGACGGGTGTACTTCCCTTGTTCACCCCTATTGCGGTTTAATAAGGATCAGGATAAACAATTAGGCCGAACAGGTGTTTATTCAGAGAAAAATAACTCACAGCATAGGCAGATGAGCGCTGGGGGCCATCCTCTCAACATCCACCAGCAAGAGAGAGCCTCCGACCCCCTCCTCAGCCTTTTCCCCCCAGGTCATGTCTGGCCCTGTCTCCACCCACAATGGGCGTGGCCTAAGCCACAGGTGGGGACAAGGTGAGTATCTCACTACACACCCCAGTAATGACATCCAGTTGCTCACAATTAAGCATGTTGTCAGGGGGAGATATGATCAAGGCGCATTCTATGAATCTATGAAAAAGCAGCAAGGAAACCCATTAGTCTATATGATTAATACAGACTAATAAAATATTTTCACGTGTTTGCATAGGTATTTGTGGGTGGGGGGGAATGTGACTATGTGCTTATACACATGCAGAGGCTAGAGGCTGGTTTTGGTTTTGGTGGTATATTTTGGGTTTAGTTTTGTTGTTGTTGTTTTGTTTGTTTGTTTTTGTTTGTTTGTTTTGTTTTTTGTCTTTTGAGATAGAGTCCCCCACCAACCTGAAATTCTTCAAATAGGTTTTGTAGGCTGCCTAACTGGCCAGCAATCCCCAGGGATCCACTCTTCATGGACTCACCTGTCTCTATAACCCCTTAAAAATGTATTTCTTCTTAAAGCATGGTGTTGAGGCTGGAGAGAGGGCTCAGTGGTTAAGTATGTATGTTGGCCTTCCAGAGGATCTGAGTTCGGTTCCCAGCACCCATGTCTGGTGGCTGACAACTGCTACTCCAGATTCCTTGAGTATGACGCCCTCTGGCCCTCTTCTGGCCTCCTCAGGTACCTACAATCACTCATATATGTGTGCCCCCCCACACACAGAATTAAAACATAAAAGAAATCTTTTTTTTTTTTTTAAAGCTTGGCGTTGTCTGTGGGTATTTGTAGCTGGAGATGCTCTCTGTGTCTAGATTTCTGAAACAGTTTCATCGTATCAGATTTTGTTCAGTGTTTGTTACTGTTGCTCTGCATCCATTGTTCTGGACACGTCATTTTCCTTCTTCAGTTTGTTGCTATGGTAGATTATGTTGATTTATTTCCCAGCACAGACCTAGCCTTACACACTGGGCTAAATCCCACTTAGCCCTGGCATGTGAGCCATTTTGTACATCGATGGACTTGATTTGCTGATACTCCCTGAAGGAATGTTGTGCCTAAATTCACGAGAGATTATTAGATGGTGGCTTTCTTTTAAAATCATCGTGATTGTTATTGTGTGTGGTCTGTGTGGGGAGGGAGGTGAATGGAGGCAGGCATGTGGGTCAGGACAGCTCTAGGGAATTAGCTCTCTCCTTCTGATTGGTTTTGGGGGATGGAACACGCTGTTAGGCTTGCATAGCAAGCACTCTTATTTCCTGGCCGTCTTGCTGGCCCTGGTTCAGAGTTTTGTTTGTAAAGCCTTTATTTGTTTTTTGCATCAGGGCAACAACATTACCGTCTAAACAGAATTGGATGTTCTGTCTTACTTTCGAGAAAAATCTTTCGTCAAATGGGCATCATGATGCTTTCTCTCAAGGTGGTCAGTGTTCTGGACCCAGTCTAAAAGGACCTTTTGGTTAATATGGCAGAAAGATGACTCAAGAACACCAGGGCTTGCATCTGAAAGCTGAGTCGTCCAGCCTCTCCTTGCATGACTTTTAAACGTGCCAGTCCCCTCTATAGGCACATCTTTCCTCCTGGGTGTCTGTCTGGCCTTTTGACTCACATCCTGGACTTTCTCACTCAGCACATTGTGAGCCCCAGGTGCCTGGCTGGACATCCGGGGAAGACATGCCTCTCGTCACCAGCCCCTTCCGCATTGTCTTCCCTTTATCCCCACCACGGGCTCAGAGCCCAGTTCAGCCTGAAGCCACTTGCAGCCAGCACTCTGCCATCTCTGGATCTCCACTCTTCCCGTCCTCGCCCTCGCAGGGACAAGGGCCTGTGCTCTCAGTGTTGCACCCATTTCCTCTTCCTGCTCTGACCCAGAACCACACAGGGGATGACTGTAAATCACAAACCTTACCGCTCTGGATGGTCCCGCCGGCCGCCAAGACTGTGTCCCTTCTGTAGGAGGAGGAGGAGGAGAGCCTCAACGGCCTTGTCTAGTTTCTGGAAGTGGCCCGCGCGCGTCCTTTGGCTCCTGGCTCCCTTTTTGTCTCTGTTTGAATCACTGCTGCATTTTCTCTTCTTGTCTTATGAGGTTCTGGCTCATGTTCTTTGCACTGAGAGCACCTGTAATCCAGCGCAGCGCCCACCTCAGGCCGGCTGATTTGCAACCTTAATTCTGCCTGCAACTTCAGAGGTCTCTTTCCTGAGCACATTAATAGGTTCCAGGTGCTTGAATGTGGACATTGTTCACGTGGATGTAGTTACTTATTTACTTATTTACGTATCATGGATACAGTGTTCTATCTGCACACATGCCTAGCGACAGAAGGCATCAGGCCTCATCATAGATGGTTGTGAGCTACCATGTGGTTGCTGGGAATTGAACTCAGGACCTCTAGAAGAGCAGGCGATGCTCTTAGCCTCTGAGACATCTTTCTAGCCCCTACAGTTAGTTTTAATTGTCAACGTTGTCCAACCTAGATCACCCAGGAAGACTCACTGAGAGGATTAGCTACACTGAGTTGCCTGTAGGCATGTCTGTGGAGGATTGTCTTAAATGAATGGTGAGGGAAGACCCAGCCACTATGGGAGGCATCATCCCCTAGGCAGAGGGTCCTGAGAGAGAGTGACAGAGAGAGAGACAGAGAGACAGAGAGAGACAGAGAGACAGAGAGAGACAGAGACAGAGAGATAGAGGAAAGAGACAGAGAGAGATAGAGAGACAGAGAGAGACAGAGACAGAGAGAGGGAGAGAGAGACAGAGAGACAGAAAGAGACAGAGACAGAGAGAGGGGGAGAAAGACAGAGAGACAGAGACAAAGAGAGACAAGACAGAGAGAGAGACAGAGACAGAGAGAGAGACAGAGACAGAGAGACAGAGAGACAGAGAGAGGAGAGAGAAACAGAGACAGACAGACAGAGAGAGACAGAGACAGAGAGAGAGACAGAGACAGAGACAGAGAAAGAGACAGAGACAGAGAGACAGAGAGACAGACAGAGAGACAGAGACAGGGTGGAAATTGAACTGAGCATAACCAGGTAAGCTTGTATGACTCACTTCCCTCTCCTCTTGAGTGTAGATGTGCCATGACTAGCTGTTTGAAGTTCCTGTCTTGACTTCCCTAAATAATGAATTGCAGCCTGGAATTGTTAGCTGGAATGAGCCCCCATCTGCCATAGCTGATTTTTGTTGGGATGTTTTGTCACAGGAACAAAAACTAAAGCCAAAATCTGCACAGATAGGATAAATGGACATCTTTACCAAACGTGTGACATTTTTTGAGTGTGCAGATATTCTTTACTGACATGAATTAAGCTGGGCTGTGGATCTTTTCCTGATTTTTTTGAGTTTTTATGCTCCAAACTGTTTTGCATTCTCTCCGTGTTGTATGTATACATAGTAAATGTATAGATGTCCTAACTTCTGCATTGTACTCCACAAGAGATACCCACATAAGTCTCTTGTTTCCAAGTGATGGACAGGTTGCCCCCAACTGCCCTGCAGTGCAGATGCTGCTGTAACAAATCTCCTGTCCCTATCCCTTGTGCCTGGGTTTGGACTTCCAGGAATTCACAGGATGTGTGCACCCACCCTGCTCTCACCCCACCATCCCTGCCCAGGAGCTGTTTCACAGACCACTCTGGGCTCACTCTTCTTCAACATGTCAGCCCCAACCACTTCCCAGCTGAAAAGCAGCCAGATAGACAGGGGAGGGAGGCGACAGACAGACAGACAGACAGACAGACAGACAGACAGACAGACAGACAGAGGGAAGTGACAGACAGACAGACAGACAGGGGAGGGAAGCAACAGACAGACAGACAGGGGAGGGAAGCAACAGACAGACAGACAGGGGAGGGAAGTGACAGACAGAAGACAGACAGACAGGGGAGGGAAGTGACAGACAGACAGACAGACAGGGGAGGGAAGCGACAGACAGACAGACAGGGGAGGGAAGCGACAGACAGAAGACAGACAGACAGACAGGGGAGGGAAGTGACAGACAGACAGACAGACAGACAGACAGACAGACAGACAGACAGGGGAGGGAAGCGACAGACAGACAGACAGACAGACGGAAGGGGAGCAGCGCTAACTTGTCATCTACTATGTGACTCGCTAGAATCTGATGTGCTGGGTTCCCTGTCCTTTATCTCATTGTAATTTTGGCCGCATCCTCTTTGGTTACTAAGGCCGAGAGGGAGTCATTAAGTTCTCTGCCCCAGGTCTCACGCTTAACAAGAGGGGCGGTGTTTACTCTCAGCTGTCCCGGTACCCCGGGCACGCCTCATTCTTCATATATACAGTATCTCAAGGCTAAACGATCAACATGGCGGAGTGGCTAGGGCTGCGTAGAGTCACTTTCTTAAGTCTGGAACTAGGACCCTGACTCCACCTTTAGCTGCACGGTTTGGGGGGAGGACTCCCTCCTGGAAGCCTCAGTGCCATCATCAGATGAGAACCATGTCCTTCAGTTATGCCTGCAAGCCTGTTACTCAGCTGTGTTAGCTTAGGAGGCTGTGGAGCAGATGGCAGGTAACGTCCGTCAGGCTCCTGCTGAGGTCCCTAACAGCAAAGCCACCTCATTAATGCTGGTTCCAACCTGGTACGAAGTTTGCTGTTTCGCCCACCAATGACAGTTGGCTCCACTGTTCAGCTCTAAGTCTCCGAAGCCTGAAGGTTTCCACAGTCCTTGGGTGAGGAGGGCAGGGTCCACAGAAGGCCGAGGGTGGTCTGTCTGTGAATCCATCCACCCCCTTGGAAATCTTTGTCTTTATTGTGTGTGTTCTCTTGCCTCAGTTTCCCCAACTGATCTCTTGAATTCCACATTTGATTCCTCTTGGGAGTCCAGGTGCTGTCTGCTCTGTGCTGGTGACATTGCCCGCTGTGAGGAGGGACATTGCATTACCTTGGGGAGTCCAGGTGCTGTCTGCTCTGTGCTGGTGACATTGCCCGCTGTGAGGAGGGACATTGCATTACCTTTAGCGCTGGCTTCTCTCTCTGTGGGAAGAGGGCTCACCCCACTCTCAGCTTTACTGTCAACCAGTAACTCACTCCGCCCTCTTGATTTCTAGGAGTGCTAACAAAACCCAAGTTGAGGACTTTGGGCAACATTTTCTCACAGGCCATTAAACAGTCATTACAGATAGAAAGAGCTACAGCCAGCCCACCCGGGAGGGCGTGGCTCCTTACAACCCAATCCCCCAATCAGAATGAACGTGCAAGTACAAGGGAACAGTTTCAAAGTTCCAAGGCTGTGTGCAAACCTGTAATACATCAACCAGCTAGAATTTCTATCTCATCACCACGCGCCCGTGCGCCGCGCGCGCGCACACACACACACACACACACACACACACACACACACACACACACACAGGTGATGCCTTGACAGCTGTCAAGTTAGAGAAGTTGTCATTGAGACAGGTTCCTACCTGATGTCTGAAAAAAGCCCACGGGAGATTTTTTTCTCTTAAGTGAGGGCTCAGTTCAACATCTAGAGCCAAGGTCTGAGGGATCTGGCAAGAGCCAGGCTTCTTCCCAGGCATGGATCTCTGCAAAGGGGAAGCCATGATCTGCTATGGTACCGAAGCCCAGGGACAAGTCAGGCACCTCCTGTCCTGTCTGTGGAGCAGATGGATGTGGCCCTCGCGGCGCAGCTGAGCTGGCACAGTAGCATGGCAGCCAAAGACATTTAAAGTTGTTTGTGGTCAGAAAGTTGTAATGTTTGTTCCAGCTCCTCAACTGAAACATCGCAGAAGTCCCAAGCCTGGCTGATGCGGGAACTGAAGAAGGTGTTCTGTGGGAAGCATGCAGCCTTGTCACTTGGTGAGAGTTGTGCCTAAGCCCCAGGGCAAAGCTATATAGGATGGGCAGAGACATTCCAGATGCCACACCCAACTGTGGTGCTCGTCGCCCTCTTTGAGGACTCTGCCTTCACACGTGAAATCTTGGGGAAGAGGGTCAGAGCACCACGGCACCTCCTGGAGCTCAAGTCTGGACCTTTCTGGTGTGAATCCAGAGCCCACCGACAATAAGGTCAAACCTCAGTTCTCAGTTTGAATTGTAAATGGAAACGATTCAAGTGTTCGTTGTAAAAGGAAAATTCCTTTACAGGCTGTGTGACGCTGGGGGAGTGCAGCAGTCACTCTGAACCTCTCTCTCTCTCTCTCTCTCTCTCTCTCTCTCTCTCTCTCTCTCTCTCTCTCTCTCTCTCTGCCTTCCTGTTGCTAACCTGCAGGTGACTGGTAGCAGCTGCTGCATCAGATGCCTGTGTTCCGCGTGAGGTGAGCATCACCCCGTCTTCTGGTCTGGGGGCTCCTGGAGTGGAGAGCTGGTCACTTAATAGAAAGGCTTCTCTGCTCAAGGAGACCGTCTCCCCCAGTCTTCAGCGGTTGTCAAACTCCGGGGTACATAACAATCAAAGGCACTTATTTCACATGCAGATCCCTGGAACCCACCAGAAGAGACGGTCTGACAGAGCTGCTGCCCAGAAACCCACAACTTTAACAAGCACCCAGGTGATTGCGATGGAGACGGTTCCTAGGCTACACTTTGAATTCTTGTCATTTAAAGATACCCACAGGAAGAGGCCGAGGGAAGGAGCACTCACATCTTCATGTGAATTATTCAGTCTCTTTCTTTCCTACCGATGATTAGCCCACCATTCTCTTCTCCTTTTTAAGATTTTTTTCTTTTCAGATTTTTAAAATTTATTTCATGTGCATTGCATGTTTTGCCTGCACAGATGTCTGTGCACCATGTGCATACCTGGTGGTAAGCAGGTCAGAAGAGGGCATCAGATCTCCTGGAACTGGAGGGCCACACTCGGGCCCTCTGCAAGAGCGTCTCTCCGACAGCTAAGCGGCCATCCAGAGGGATGGTGCTTTTCACTTAGGAAGAGCACTTTGTGATTAGTATACGGGGAAGATGAGTCTCTCGATGCCTCAGCCTGAGCAGTCAGAGATGTCTGTTGGCCAAATGATAGGTGACATAAAAATCTTTAGATCCTTTTGTTTGGTGATGGCTATTCTGAATCTGTCCCAGAACACTCCCCCCTCTCCCACATGCTGTGTGTGTGTGTGTGTGTGTGTGTGTGTGTGTGTGTGTGCACGCGCGCGTGAGAGATGTGCATTCTTGTCAGGGAGGGGTATATGCACATGTGAGTGGTGTATACACGTATGTACAGGTGTGGAGGCTGAGGCTAGTCGCTCTTTGCCTGTTTTCTGACACAGGATCTCTCACTGAACCTGAATATCATCATTTCAGCTAAGCTGGCTGGACCAGGGGGTTTAGGGATCTGCCTGCCTTTGCATCGCCCGCAACTGCAGTGTTGGGGTTACAGGCTGTGTCCGGATCTTCAGCTGCATGCTGGGTATGAACTCACATCCTCATCCTTATACAGTGAGCATTCTGAGTCAATGAGCCAGACCCGCAGCTCCCAAGCCCAGCACCTTTCAAGCCTGTTTATGACGTATGTGTGTGTGAGTGTGAGTGTGTGAGTGTGAGTGTGTGTGAGTGTGTGTGTGTGTGTGAGTGTGTGTGAGTGTGTGTGTGAGTGTGTGTGTGAGTGTGTGTGAGTGTGTGTGAGTGTGTGTGAAATTTGTATATAAGATCCCCTGTCCCTGCGTCTCATTTGTTTCTTATTTTCACTACGATCCTTGTCCTACTTGGCATCACTTGGCTTTAATTACAGGGATTTAATTTTTTTGGTCTGTGTCCAGTTTAGGGCTGTGCTTGTCACATTGTTAGGTGAATGCTCACAGAGGCTCACCATAGGCCTTCTGCTGTACCGTGCCAAGTAGATGATACATTTCTTCCTCTTCTGCTGTACCGTGCCAAGTAGATGACACATTTCTTCCTCTTCACCTGGGCTACTTTGCCAACCTCCTGACTCGTGTACTGTCCACAGGAAAGCTAAACTTTGCATCCTTTCAAAAGGGCAGCATGACAGCACTGCTGACTCGGCTCTGCAGAAGGAGGGGGTCATGCTCTGATCTGCTCTCTGTGACGAGGTGCATGAAACCTTCATGATTCTAGCTCCTGCTAGAAGGTCACAAAGGAACTGGATTCCTTTGGTGGTCCTGGTCCAACAATGACCACAAAAGGGTGGAAAGCAATTTCGTAAGTGAAGATGCTGTTCTGGTTTGCCTCGTGGTGGGTCTTGAACTCGCCACTTGCTTGGTGTTAGGTTAGGAATTCTAGAATCTGCCTGGACTTAGATGAGGCCAGTCATGAGCATGCCCCGTCTTGGTTGGCATCATGGCAGGATGCTGTGTAGAGGGCTGCGATGGCAGAAATGTGAGCAGAGAATACGTGTTCACTCTAGAAGAAAGAAGACATTGTGTGTGTGTGTGTGTGTGTGTGTGTGTGTGTGTGAGTGTGTGTGTGAGGTGTGTGTGAGTGTGTGTGAATGTGAGTGAGTGTGAGTGAGTGTGAATGTGAGTGAGTGTGAGTGAGTGTGAGTGTGAGTGTGTGTGTGTGTGTGTGAGTGTGAGTGTGAGTGTGAGTGTGAGTGTGAGTGTGTGAGTGTGTGTGTGAGTGTGTGTGAGTGTGTGTGAGTGTGAGTGTGTGTGTGAGTGTGAGTGTGTGTGCGTGTGTATGAGTGTGTGTGAGTGTGAGTGAGTGAGTGTGAGTGTGAGTGTGTGTGAGTGTGAGTGTGAGTGTGTGAGTGTGTGAGTGTGAGTGTGTGTGAGTGTGTGTAGTGAGTGTGTGTGAGTGTGAGTGTGTGTGTGTATGTGAGTGTGTGTGAGTGTGTGTGTGAGTGTGAGTGTGTGTGAATGTGAGTGAGTGTGAGTGAGTGTGAGCGTGTGTGTGAGTGTGTGAGTGTGTGAGTGTGTGTGAGTGTGAGTGTGTGTGAGTGTGAGTGTGTATGTGTGTGAGTGTGTGTGAGTGTGTGTGAGTGTGTGTGAGTGTGTGTGTGTGTGTGTGTGTGTGTGTGTGTGTGTGTGTGTGTGATATCTGCACCACACCTGTCAAGAGCAGCTTGAGAGAAGGAAGACAGATTCATAGTCTCAGGGAATTTCACAGCAACCTCACAGGAGAAGAAGGCGTGGCTGAGCATCTCTGTCTGTGGCAGCTGGAATTTGAAGATGAGGCTGCTTATATCTTGGTGGATCAGGAAAAAGAGGTCAAATCAGAACCAGGGTTGGGTGTGACTCTCAGAGGTCTGCTTTCCTGATGTCACTCCATCAGCCAGGCTCCACCCCTAAAGGGTCCCACAGGGTCCCAAGCAGTGCCAACAGCTGGGGAGAAACGAGCATTCATTAACACTTGGGTGTAGGGGACTAAATCACAGCAACAGCTGATGTCAGACATCAGACACATGGATATTCTCATGAGTGTCTGAAGATTGTCTGGTCTGCCTGGAGAATGGTACAGTACCATCAGTGCAGACAAGAGCTTAGCTAGGCCTTGGATGTGTTTACAGGGTATCAGCTACTTGTAGCCAGTATGTTTTCCGCTAGCCCGCCTGGTCCCACCGCTGCGCCAGCCCTAAATAACACGCAGAGACTCTGTATTAGATATAAGGCTGTTGGCCAGTTAATAGTTTCTTACTGGCTAGCTCTGTCTGAATGATTAACCCATTTCTACTATTCTAAGTATTTCCATGTGGCTCATCTTACTGGCCAGAGCAGCTGGCGTCCTACCTCTCAGGTCTCTCCATGCTGACTCCTCCTTCCTACTTCCTCTTTCCTCCTCGTTTCCTAGCCCCACCCATCATGCTTTCCTATTGGCCAACAGTGCTTTATTCATTAACCAGTATGAGAGACATATTTACAGAATAACATCTCCCATCAGTTATTGACTAGACAAGATCTAATAATTTGAGAAAAACTGTTCTGGAGTGCTGAGAGTAAGGACAGAAAGGATTTGCAGATGCATTTTCTGTTCTGCCTGTTCCCACAGCCCTTTAGCCCCAAATAAACACACAGAGGTTTATATTAATTATAAACTGCTCGGCCTTTGGAGTTTGCTTGGAAACGGGCTATTTGGGATACCACACTTTTCACCAGACTGCCCACCAGGACAACCGCCGTTCTGGAACTTATGAGTCCGGGCCCTACAGAGACGGCAGTACCAATGGCCTGTCAAAGTGGATTAATACTTGGGACCTCTTTTCCAAGCAGACAGTCCTCCAGGAAGATTCAGTAGGGGCCATGCCCAGGAGGCCTGCCCGTGGCCTCTGTGCCCGAGGCAGCAGGTTCCCTGTCCATGGGAGGAAGGGTGCAAAAAAGCGGGGCATTGTCTCACTGGGACAATGAGGTTCAGGTTTGTAGCCTGAAGGCTGACGTCAAAGGCCGCTGCTCAGGAGAGGGCAGCAGAATGCAACAGTGGACAGGTGAGCTGCGCCTCAGGGTGCAAACCCTCCCCAGGAGGCCTCAGCTGGGGTTGGGGTGGTTATGGGGCTGGAGTCCAGGCCTTGCTCTGCCACAGGAGAGTGATGTAGGCCTCAGACAGCCCAGACCCTGGAGGTCTCACTGTCCTACAGGCTGTGTTATTTTCTTGTTGCTTAACAAAATACTTGACAACAGTGGCTTATTGGAAGGGGTTATTTTGCTGACAGTTGAGGGTTCAGCCCATCACGCTGGAGGGGGCGGCAGTGGCTGGGGGGAGGTTTGGGGGGCTGAGTGAGGAGGCTGGCCACATTGTCCCACAGCCAGGTTGTCAATGAAGGCTGGGGCTCACTTGCTTCTTACTCAGGCTGGAATCCCACCCCATGGAATGGTGTCGCCCGCTTTGGCGGTGGGTCTTTCTTCACTTAAACCTTTCTGGGAACACCCTTGAGGAGCAAATCCCAAAAGTGTTGTCCATGAAGATGAGCCGTCACACAGGGTCAGCAAAGCTGGGGCACCTTATCTTTCTAGATGAGGAAGGGGAAAGGGGCGGGCAGGGGAGGGGAGTGAGGTGGGCAGCAAACAGGGCCCTAGCTACTTTATACCCGGGTGGTATCCCTCCAGCCTTTGCCCGCCTTGTGAGCCAAGGACTGCGAGCTCAAGCAAGCCAAGGGGACGTTGCAGAACAGACCCTGAGAAGTGGGGGTCTCACCTCCAACAGCATGCAGAGTAAGCAGGAGCAAGCCTCTGTCCTGGGAAAAGTGTCAGGTAACCCACTGCCTCGGAGCAGCCGGGCCCCTGGGGGACACAACTTCTCAGCCAAACTTCAGTCCCCATTGCCTGTCCCTGTTGCCACCTTGAGCAAGTGCTTTTGTGTCCTACTGATGGGGTAGAGACAGTCAGGAAACAGGGGGATAGTGTCTAGAGTCCCCGGGGAGAGCGGGGGACACAGGGTATCAGGCAGAGGGAGGTGCAAAGTCCAAGGCCTTAGCAGCTCTGCTGGTGCTTTCCGCAGAGACCCCCCCACTCCCCCAAGTCTCCTGCAAGGCGGGGGGCAATGGGGAGAGGTCGAGTTCTTGGAAGCAACACTGGAGGAAGACTCAAGTACTCATTTCCCCAGGGCGTTTGTCTGTCCCTCAGGCTTCTCTTACTTGGTAAAAAGGACCCTTTTAATGTAACTTGTTTATTTTTTCCATCCACCTGAAGGAACTGTGAGAAGACTGGGCCAGCGTAATTGCTGAACACCTGCAAGATGCAGGCCGGGCGCCGTAAGCACAACCGAGCAAATGGACATCGTGTGGCCAGGTTGATCAGCTGACGGTCACCCCCCCCAAACACCTGCAGAGGCCTGCCACTTGGGACAGGAAGGCCTGTTAGGGCTCTTGTAATTGAGCCGGGGTGAGGGAGTTTACAACGGCTCCAGTGCAGGAAAGAGGGAGCCAGCTTAGATGACAGGAAACCCTTGTCTCCTCTGCTTGGTGGAGCAGTCTGAGAAGGTACCCTGGGTAATAATGAAGTTAGCTAATCCTGATGGAAATAAGCACAGGAGAGTCCATCATAATCACAGCTAACGAGCTCCAGATGGAGAAACAGAATTGTTCTCATTAACAAGGTTGTACGTGCGTGCTCAAGCCACACACACACACACACACACACACACACACACACACACACACACAACATATGCGTGCACACGCACACATTTGTACCACACATTCCTACACACACATCATATATGCACACGAACACACACCACACACACATGCATGCACACTCATCACACATGCATACATAAACATTCTCATTTCCTCTCTCCCCCACCCCCCATCGCCCCGTCTCTGTAAGACCTCCATTTCACTCACGTGTCTGACTTCGAAAAGTTCTGTCAAATAAGAACCCCTTCCTGGCAAAGCTAGAGGCAGCGTGTTATCCATTTTGGCCTTTTCTGTTTTTCCTCCCGGCCCCTCACCTGTTCCTCCGCATCCATGCATATGCATGGTTGCATTAACCTCGAGACTTCTGGAGTGGAGTTGAGAACCTAGGCTTACACGGCCAATTAAATGGACGTGCACTCTGGATGCAGGCAGGGTGGAAGTCCCTTTCTCTCTCCCTAAGTCCTGCTAGGCTTCTCGGCTGTATTTCATAAGTGTTAATGTAATGTTGTTGAGAGGAAATACAGTCTAAAGCAGGAAGCTCCCTACCCCCCTCTCTGGGGCACAGCTGTCCCTTCAGTCTGGGTTGTTAATTCAAACCACTCCCAGGTGCCTGGTTCATAGTATCTCTTGTTTAGGACAAAATAAAATGAAACTGTTAAAGCCTTTTTTGCCTCGCTCCGGCCTGGGCGCCATAGTCCCGTAAAGAGGTCTATGCCAGGAGGGGCTGCTGGAACCCTCTGTCCTCAGTAAAGCTCCCGCCCACCTCTGCACCCTCCAGGCGAGCCCCTTTGGGGTAGTCTCGCTGCAGAACTGCGGTGCCTTCCTTGCCAGGAGCACCACCCGCCCCCTTTACGTTCTCCCTCCCGAGTCCTCCCCTGAGCACCCCAGGCCTGCAGGCTGGGCACACAGTAGGTGCTCCATAAATCCTGAGTGTTGTTACAGTTGCTGCGTTGGGATCCAAGCCTGGTTCAGTATTCCTAAAATAGCTATTGGAAAGCTTGCAGGTGGATTTGCCTATGGGTTGCCTGTGTCCCCACATGCTAGTTCTATCTGTGTCCCGAGTCCCACCCACCTTGAGTGTGGAACGCCTGCCTAAGCTGGGTTTGCCATTTGTGTGTGAGCACTCTGAGCTTGTGCCAGCCGCAAACGTTAGAGAGGCTTAGAGTCTAGTGTCCTCTAGGGAGGACGGTTCTAAGGCCCGGGCTCTTAGGACATTTGCTAACCGTTTCCTTTCTGTTCAAACTGGCCGACCCTGTTGCCAGCAGCTCAGGGGCAGGCTTCTTTTTGTGACTTTGTTTATGACACAGACTTTCTAGGACAGAGTCACATGGTATCAGGGTCTGGAAGTGGCTGCCACCACACTGTCAGTAAGAAATAGTCTCTTCTTGACAAACCAGGGGTTCCAGCACTTGACCCACAGGACAGTGACGTTCTGTGCCTCTTCCCAGCATTACTGCACTAGGCTGTTGCGTGACATGGGGAGGTCCTCTACTGGGACACTTCCCATGGTGCCCGGCTCTCCCTCCGTCCCCCCTTCCCTCCTCCCCCCCATCCACACAACGCTCCAATTAAGTGGAAGGAATTTCTAGAAAACAATATTTCAGCACTTCAATGAATGATAGCCTATAGGTGATAAATGGTGTGTGTGTGTGAGTGTGTGTGAGTGTGTGTGTGTGAGTGTGTGTGAGTGTGTGTGTGTGAGTGTGTGTGTGTGAGTGTGTGTGAGTGTGTGTGTGAGTGTGTGTGAGTGTGTGTGTGTGAGTGTGTGTGAGTGTGTGTGTGAGTGTGTGTGTGAGTGTGTGTGAGTGTGTGTGAGTGTGTGAGTGTGTGTGTGAGTGTGTGTGTGAGTGTGTGTGTGAGTGTGTGTGTGAGTGTGTGTGTGTGTGAGTGTGTGTGTGTGTGAGTGTGTGTGTGAGTGTGTGTGAGTGTGTGTGAGTGTGTGTGTGAGTGTGTGTGTGTGAGTGTGTGTGTGTGAGTGTGTGTGTGAGTGTGTGTGTGTCTGTGAGTGTGTGTGTGTGAGTGTGTGTGAGTGTGTGTGTGTCTGTGAGTGTGTGTGTGTGAGTGTGTGTGTGAGTGTGTGTGTGTCTGTGAGTGTGTGTGTGTGTGAGTGTGTGTGTGTGCGTGCACGCGAGCACACTTTGGACTGATACCCTTGCTGTTATGAGCAAGGCCCAGGGACAGAGATCACCCTGATTCTGAGACGGACACAGGTGCTTTGGGCCTAAGAGTGCATGGTTTTAAACCTGAGGTTATTTTCTCTGAAGCTCGGGGTTGGGTTGACTCTGGGTTCAGCCTTGCATTGTGGCCTCAGTCCTGTGGAAAATTGGAAAGACTTGGAGAAACAGTTCAGACCTGGGAGCCTTGGTTGCTGAGAATTGGCCCCCCATCTGTTGACAATCAAATGCTGAGCCTATTAAGAGTGGCAGGGAGGAAGGAAGGAATTTCCCACAATCCCCGGAGACAAAGGACCTTTTGACTACACCTGGAGGTGAAGGGCGGCGAGCTGGGGTCAGAGCAATCCAGAGATCAGATGAGCCGAGAGCAGCTGTCGTGGTGTGGTGGGAACTGTACGTCTATCTAGCAGAAACGCCATCTACCCAATGGGGGAGGGGCAAGGAAAAGGCGGATGCATCTACCTATGAAAGACTCCAGAATCCAGACCTGAGTCACCCAGCTTGTCTCCATGTAACCCTGTATCTGTGCTTTCCCAGGGTGTGTGTGTGTGTGTGAGTGTGTGTGAGTGTGTGTGAGTGTGTGTGAGTGTGAGTGTGTGTGAGTGTGTGTGAGTGTGTGAGTGTGTGTGAGTGTGTGTGAGTGTGTGAGTGTGTGTGAGTGTGTGAGAGTGTGTGAGTGTGTGTGAGTGTCTGTGAGTGTGTGTGTGTGAGTGTGTGAGTGTGTGAGTGTGTGTGAGTGTGTGTGTGTGTGAGTGTGTGTGTGTGAGTGTGTGTGTGTGAGTGTGTGTGAGTATGTGTGTGAGTGTGTGTGTGAGTGTGTGTGTGTGTGTGTGTGTGTGTGTGTCCTTCTCTGGATCTTCAGCTCCCCAGATCAAGAGTGGTATCCCAATCCTTTTCTGTAACCTGGCAGATAGTAGGTGCTGAGCAGATAATCAAGGAACAAGTAAGTGGAAAGACCCAGAAACAGGTTTGCTTCAAGTAGGACAACAGTGAGTTTACACATTTTAACATGCTTTGCATGGGTTAGCAGCCGTAACGTCTTATAGACCAGCACACCCCAGTGAACACATAGATTTTCAAATGAAGTGCTCCACCCCTGTGGCCAAGTGTGTTTGTGCACAGGGTACACACTGAACAGCTGTACACCGTGTCCCCAGCCCTGTGTTGCAGGAGTCATGGCCGCTGTTGCAGGCCCCAGACCCGTGACCTGAACTGTGCCAGGCCGAGAAGGTTCTCTGGATGCAGCACCCACCCCAGGCAGCAGGGCCCCGAACCTCCAGGTCTTCTTATGAGGAACTCGTCCAGCCTCTGTTCCATCTGGGCCCTGCGCCTACACTGCTCTTCGGTTTTTCTCCTTCCCTGTTGGAAGCCTAACCACATCAGCCTCTTTTCTGACCTTCACGTACGTGGAGAGTCCATAGGAACACTTGGATTCACATAGACCTGAGTTGGAACCCTGAAAAACGTTTAGACTCTCCAGCTGCACAGTTAGGTACACAGTGCCTGGACAGGTGAGACAGAGAATTCCCTTTTGAAGCCTTGCTGGGTATGGACCAGAGGAGATGCAGCTGTAAGGGCCCATGGTATGAAAACCCTGCTTTGCTGCTTCCCTAGGCTGCATCACTCACTTGGTGACCTGGTACCCTCGAAGACATCCTCATTCTCTGTCTGAGAACTTCATGGTTGGTTACTCCAGGTTGTCTCTCCAGAGGATGGGGATGGGGTGCTTCCATCCTCAACCAGGCTCCTCCTGGAACACGATACAGCTCTGTGACTGGCTAGAACCTCTAAGGAGGTCCCTTTCACTGACTTGGTCTTCCCATTCCAATCTTTTGTTGTCATCGAACAGAGGCAGCTGAAGCCATAGTGCAAAAGGCACCATGGTTCTCATGAAAGGGACCACGACAGCATTCAGAGATGGGCCTTTGACGGCCTTGGTTTGGGGTTCACAAATGAGAAATCAGGGAGAGGAAGATGGGGGGCTAGGTCAAGGCTGGGTACACTTTCTGTGGCATCTAAGACTCTACCTTGTTATTAAAAGCAACACAGTTAAGCTGTGAGCTGTGGAGTCGTGGGCTAGCTTAATCATTGCGAAGAGTATGACAGCCAGCCCTACCCTCGTTGCTAGGGGTCAGCGAGCTGGAAAGTTGGATGGAGCCCATCTCGTTCCCACCTATACCTCCCATTCTTGATCATCCTTGGTCCTCACAAGAGGACATCACTTCTGTACCTGTATCTAGATGTTTCTTCAACGGCTCACAGCTGGATCCCAGGGAAGCAGAGACCCAGTGTTGGCTGGTGCCCTCTCTACCCGGCATGCTGCAAGAGTCTCTGCACATGTTTCTATTTCACCCTCTTAAGGACCTGGGCTGAGAATGGGTGTGTCTCATAGTCACGGAGCGCATGGATGGGCAACTGGTACAAACCCCACTTATTCTCCTTTGTTGCTGATGTCGAAACGGGGCCCGTGCTGTCTGCACTGCTCCTTGTCCCTCTGGCCCCCTCTCCCTTCTCCTCATCCAAGCTGTACCTGTTCACAATGACCAGACCATCCCCATCCAGTGGGAGAGAACCTTGGGCATTTGCCTGCTGACTTCGGAGTCCAGAGAGAGATTCTCTGAGAGTCTCAGCTCCAGCCCACAGCCCTGGCATATAAACAATGATGCATTTCTTCTCCTGGCTCTCTGGGGCAACAGAGGAACAGGTCAAGGGAGCACCTACTCTCATCCTTCCAGGAAGTCATTGGCTTCCTGGAAGGGGTGTACAATGAGAAAATCCTCCTGTACGCCAGAGACAAGGCAGATAAATATGTCTATGTAGGAACGTGTTTCTATTTTGAGCCACTGGTCACTGGTCTGTATTTCCTCTTCTTGATTCACTGTATTCAACTGCAAAGTCTGAGGCTCCCGTCAGCTCAGATGGCCCCCTTTGTCAGAGCATGTGCCTTGTCCCAGTAGAGCGTGTGCCTGGAGAAGGGTGAGCTGACTGGATTTCACAGCCGCTGTCCCATTGCTTGAGTCTGGGATACTTAGGAAGCACATTTGGAACTTAATTCCAGGAGGTTCTCCCCATGAAGGCCCACCTCACAAAGTGGACATGCCATTTGCACAAGGGATAAGAACAACCCCTCATCCGTCCCCTTTCACAATATTGGAGAAGATGAAATGAGTTGGTGGAAGAGAAAAGAGAGAGTTTGGGAATGTCCACATGGCACTCTGGCCAACTTAGTGAGCCACAGGAACAGCCACGCTGACACTCATTCTGCAGGCTAGTGAGCCACAGAAACAGCCACGCTGACACTCATTCTGCAGGCTAGTGAGCCACAGAAACAGCCACGCTGACACTCATTCTGCAGGCTAGTGAGCCACAGAAACAGCCACGCTGGCACTCATTCTGCAGGTTAGTGAGCCACAGAAACAGCCATGCTGGCAAGGTTATTCTGGAGCTGTGGGATGAATCATTTGAAAATGAAAGTTCTGTGGCCCCTTTCTTTGGCACGTATTTTGTGCCGTCGCTCTCTTTAGTCAGGAATGTCTCACTATTTTGAACAAGCATTGACTACTTTTCAAAGCTCTGGCCTCTGGGTAGTTTTCGATGTTGGCCCACGTTTGTATATAGGCAAGAGTTTTTTTTTTGGTCAGTCTCAGCCTCAGTGAGAAGAATGTTTCTTGCTACAGTGGGGCTGGGGTACAGGAAGATATCCTAGAGACAAAGACTAGAAGGTGCCAAGTATCATGGCTGGCCCATGGAGGCTGGCCAGAGATGAATTGAGCATGACATCCTACGGAAAACCAAACAAACAAAGAACGCCACAGCAAACCAAAGGGCCTGGTTTTCATTCAACAGTCAATCAAAAGGCGAAGAAACCTCAGGCTGCTTTCTGATGAGGAAACCAGATATGCAAGGCAGCCGGGTCTGCGGTGAGTCAAGGGGAGGAGGCAGCATAATGACGAGGCTTGTCCAGGACCATTTGGCTTGTAGCAATCATCAGAGGCCTGGACTGCTTCGAGGAAAGAGCCAGGGATGAGCAGGGAGCCACCAGCAGCCTCATGTTCTGTGTGATGTAAACAGCCGTACATCTGGGCACCTCATGTCCTTATACCTTTGGGTGGGGGGAAACAAGGGCTGCTGACAGATGAGGCTGAGTCAGGGAGGAGGGAGCTGGGCGCAGCAGCCGATGATGGAAATGTTTAGATAATGTGGTGTGTGCTCAAAAAAAAAAAAAAAAAAAAAAAAAAAGTAGCCCAAGGTTGGAGATTTCCACAGACTTCAGGCCTCAGTCCCTTTTAAAGTGGCATGTGCAGAGTCTCCCTCTCTGGCAATGTTGGACACCAGTGGTGGTGAAGACCACGGACTATGTACGCAATGTGTGGAGAACACGGGAACGCTTGCTGCCTGGTGCTGTGCTTAGGTAGGGGCAGAATGTGGCTGTGTGTAGGTGCCGTCTACTAGGCTCAGTAGTCTACTTCACTTCCAAGGTGCCCCCTTTCTTGCGTCTGGATTAGTGTAGGAATTACAAACAGCCTGAACAGGGTCAATGGAACTCTTGCCCTGGGATGGACCCACGCTCGACAAAGCATAGTGTGTCCTCTTGGTAGGAGAGTTAAGCTCCGAGGCGGAGATTTTAGAGTGTATGCTAGTGTTCACACTCGGTGAGGAAGGTCTGTAGGGACGACGCTTCCGACTGGTTCAAACTTAATTACTCTGTGTCCTATTTACTCAAGTGTGTGGTGTCTTCAGCATTAAGATCTTCCCGCCACGTTCTGGAAGGGTGTCCAAGAGCAATGGTGATAGCCTGTAATGTCTGAGGAGGAATTTGTAGAACCCCATCGACTGACATCTGGAAAATAGCTAACCCATACCTGGCACAGGGATGTTTATTTGACAGTCTATGTTGTCTGTGAGAGAGGCATGGTCCCCCATTAGAAGGTAATACTGCCATTTAAGTTTCATTCCTACCTAAGATGCTTCTGCGGTAGTAATTGTCCCTACGGCACCTTCAAATGCCTTTAGTGTTGGTTGGTTATCTCTCCCCACACTCCCTTCTCTACCCTAATTTCCCACCCTCCCCCATTTAACCCTCTGTGTTCCACTGTTCTCCCTCTTCTCCTTCACGACCTGCATTCTAGACCCTCTTCCCTTAAACTCTTGCTCCTTCATAGCTAGTTTCCTGACTTCCGTGGGCACGCCACTTCCGGTAGGCAGATCTAAAGGATTGAATCCAGCATCTACATTTGAGAGAGAACATATGGTTTTTGTCTTTCTGGGTGTAATAGTGAATTTGTACAGCTCTGTTCTTTTACCTGTGAATTTCATAATTTTGTTTTTCTTTGAAGTTGAATAATGTTCTGTTATGTGTATGAACCACATTTTAGTTACCCTTCATCAGTGGTGAAATCTAGGTTACTGTTTCCTGGCTCTTATAAATAGACAGCGGTAAGGATGGATGAACAAATATATCTGAAGTAGGATGTTGAGTCCTTTGTGAATACTAAGCAGTTGTATAGCTGGGTTATATGGTGGACAGATTTCTTATTTTTTGAGGAATCTCTACACTGATTTCCACAGTGATTGTGACGATTTAAATCTGCAGTGAAAGAAAATCTGCCAGACATGACAGCACCATTGCACACATGAACTCAGCAGTGAGGATGATGCACACATGAACTCAGCAGTGAGGACGCTGCACACATGAACTCAGCAGTGAGCATGCTGCACACATGAACTCAGCAGTGAGGATGCTGCACACATGAACTCAGCAGGGAGGATGCTGCACACATGAACTCAGCAGGGAGGATGCTGCATACATGAACTCAGCAGTGAGGATGCTGCACACATGAACTCAGCAGTGAGGATGCTGCACACATGAACTCAGCAGGGAGGACGCTGCATACATGAACTCAGCAGGGAGGACGCTGCATACATGAACTCAGCAGGGAGGATGCTGCACACATGAACTCAGCAGGGAGGATGCTGCACACATGAACTCAGCAGTGAGGATGCTGCACACATGAACTCAGCAGTGAGGATGCTGCACACATGAACTCAGCAGGGAGGATGCTGCACACATGAACTCAGCAGTGAGGATGCTGCACACATGAACTTAGCAGTGAGGATGCTGCACACATGAACTCAGCAGTGAGGATGCTGCATACATGAACTTAGCAGTGAGGATGCTGCACACATGAACTCAGCAGTGAGCATGCTGCACACATGAACTTAGCAGGGAGGATGCTGCATACATGAACTCAGCAGTGAGCATGCTGCACACATGAACTTAGCAGGGAGGACGCTGCATACATGAACTCAGCAGGGAGGATGCTGCATACATGAACTTAGCAGGGAGGACGCTGCATACATGAACTCAGCAGGGAGGATGCTGCATACATGAACTTAGCAGAGAGGACGCTGCATACATGAACTTAGCAGTGAGGATGCTGCACACATGAACTCAGCAGTGAGGATGCTGCACACATGAACTCAGCAGGGAGGATGCTGCACACATGAACTCAGCAGGGAGGACGCTGCACACATGAACTCAGCAGGGAGGATGCTGCATACATGAACTCAGCAGGGAGGACGCTGCATACATGAACTCAGCAGGGAGGATGCTGCATACATGAACTCAGCAGGGAGGACGCTGCATACATGAACTTAGCAGGGAGGACGCTGCATACATGAACTCAGCAGGGAGGACGCTGCACACATGAACTCAGCAGTGAGGATGCTGCACACATGAACTCAGCAGTGAGGATGCTGCACACATGAACTCAGCAGTGAGGATGCTGCACACATGAACTCAGCAGGGAGGATGCTGCATACATGAACTCAGCAGGGAGGACGCTGCACACATGAACTCAGCAGTGAGGATGCTGCACACATGAACTCAGCAGTGAGGACGCTGCATACATGAACTTAGCAGGGAGGATGCTGCATACATGAACTCAGCAGTGAGGATGCTGCACACATGAACTCAGCAGTGAGCATGGTGCATACATGAACTCAGCAGTGAGGATGCTGCACACATGAACTCAGCAGGGAGGATGCTGCATACATGAACTTAGCAGGGAGGATGCTGCACACATGAACTCAGCAGTGAGGATGCTGCACACATGAACTCAGCAGTGAGCATGCTGCACACATGAACTCAGCAATGAGGATGCTGCACACATGAACTTAGCAGGGAGGATGCTGCATACATGAACTCAGCAGGGAGGATGCTGCATACATGAACTCAGCAGTGAGCATGCTGCACACATGAACTCAGCAGTGAGGATGCTGCACACATGAACTCAGCAGTGAGCATGCTGCATACATGAACTTAGCAGGGAGGATGCTGCACACATGAACTCAGCAGTGAGGACTGCCCAGGATCAAGCCAGCCAGTCAGCATGGCAGCATGGACTGGGGAGGTCCTGGTTACTTTTTGTCAGCTTGACAGAAGTCATCAGGAAAACTGCCTTCATCAGATTGTCCCGTGTGCAAGTCTGTAGGATACTTTCTGTGGGACAGCCCCACCGCCTGTGGGTGGTGTCACCCGCAGGCAGGTGGCCCCAGTGTTATAAAAGGAAGCCGAGAAAGCTGTGGGTATTGAGCCAGTAAGCAGCTCTCCTTCATGGAGAGCTTTACTTTCTGCCTCTGGGTTCCCGCCCTGACTTCTCTCAGTGGCGGAAGGGTACCTGAGAGCTGTAAGCTAAAATGAACCATTTCCTGCCAAATTTCTTTTGGCCGTGGTGTTTAACAACATAATGAAGACGGGGGGGGGGGCTCACAAAAAACTCACCCCGAGCTGAGAAGCTATTTGCAATTGACTTTTAGGATAGACAGAGGTTTACTTCGGGGATGCAATCTGTGTCAGGCAGACTACCCCTGCATCGGTAGATGGTCTTACATCCCCACCCACATACAGGCCACACTACGTAGACTCAGTGTGTTACAAATAAATAAATAAAAGAACACATATAGTTGAGAAAAAAAATTGGTATAGGTAACAAGGAAGGAGCTGCAGGAAAATGGGATGGATCTGATCAAAGCACATTATATACACATATGAAGTTCTCAAATAACACAATTTTTAATTGTAAATAAAATTGTAAATTTAATTGTAAATAAAACACTGTAAATAAAAGGTAGTTTATTTACAGTGTTATTTGGGGGAAATTCATTTAAGTACTAAAAATAGTTCTTGTTAACTACTAAATTACAAAAGTGTATACTGAAGGAAATATTTTGTACTAATAGCCCTTTAATATAGGATTTATAACTTATGAATAAAAAGGGAATCATACTAAAAATGTCTGTCTACTGTAGGGAAGAACCAGGTCATCATCAAAGAGCAACGTCTCCAAAGAGACAGAGGACGAGCCTGATGCCACCACTTGACACCCTCGCTTCAGTCCTGATGGAAGTCTTGTTGTGTAAGCTGATTTGGACTTGGCTTTGAAGTGCCCTGTGAGCACTGTGTGCAGTGAGGGCAGTGTGAAGAGCAGATGGGGTGGGTGGAGTGGAAGTGGGAGAGAAGGAAACAGAATCCCATGGACCTCCTCAGGGACCACCCTCTGGTTTCTCAGGAAAAGCCTGATCTCACTCTGAGGGAGGAGCCAGCGGTCTGAAGAAGATGCTTCTTTCAGAAAGGCAGCTCAGCTCTGGCTGAGGAATCAGCCTTAAGATGCCTCACGTGTGAAGTCCACAAAGACACCCCTCACTCCACCCCTACTCCACCCGCACCCCCGGAACGCCCCTAGCTACCATGGTAAATTTTTGCATGAGGGCTTGGTCATCACCCAGACTGGTGCTTATGCTCAGCCTTGGAGAAAGCTCTTGAGCCTACTGCCTGAGTTTCTCTGAGTCTGAAACAGGGCCAACAACATTGCCAGGGTTCAATTACCGACGTAAGTGAGGAGCTGTGGTCCACAGGAAGGTCTTCACAGCAGTGTGTGCTCATCGGTCAAGAAGACTGTAAGACTCCTGTACGATGAATGGGAACTAAGGAAACCAAAGCAGGAAGCTAGGGTAGGAACTGGAAAGAACTACATATACTGAGGGTTCTGTTGACATTTTTATATTGGGAAACTTTCAAACTTTATTTGACTTTTTTTTTTTTTTTAAGGAAAAAGAATGTGTATGCCCAACATAGATGAAATTACTGGAAATAAGAGATATGTATTCATGCATGGTCAATGCAGTATTGTTCTCAACAGCCAAAGCTTGGAGGCAACACCGGTATCCATCTAGGAAAAATCAAATTTATATATATTTGTATAAAGGATATTATTCAGCCATAAGCAGGAAGGACGTCCTCACAGACTCTACAGTGGAAGAATCTTGAAGGCACCATGCTAAGACTAAAACAAGCCAGACACAAAAGGATGAACGCTTCATGTTCCACACAAGGAGGAACATTGACTCCTGGAATCCACAGCAGAAAGTAGACCGTTTGCTGCTGGTGCTGAGGGGAGGAGTCATGGGTTTTTCCCTTCACAGACAGAGTCTGCTTAGGAAGATGAAGCGTTCCATACGTGGATGCAAATGGAGGCGTGCGTTCACACGAGTAGACATGAAAGGGTTACACACTGCAAGGTTTTACATGAAATACCCAGGGTAGCCATATTTCTAGAGACAGAAAGTAGGTGAGTGGCGGCCCGTGCTGGAAGCTACTGAGGCCTGGGCACCACAGCGACGAGCTCACAGGTTTGTATTGCAATAATTAGAATATCCTGAAACTGGTTGGCATGACGGGCGCGTAACTCGGTGGATGTGTTGAATGTCTCTGATTTGTGTACTTTAATGTGCTGGAATGCATAAATGCTGGCAAAAGCAACCCAACGCAGCTTCTTGTTTATGCTGAGCTTGGGAGGCCAATGCTAAATGAAAAAGTTAATCTAGAAAAGCCATCGGGAATTAAAAAAAAAAGGAAAAAAAAGTTTACACCAAAGTTTGGCCCCACTCAGGAAATTTTAAAATTATCTCCACCAGTATAAGCATTCCAGAAAAGACAAGACCGGAGGGAGGAGAGAAGGCGAGCAACAGGAATGTTCCCCATTAGGCGGTGACCTGCATGGCACAACACTCTTCAGCCACGAAGAGGAAGAGGCCACACGTGAGGGAACCAGACAGTTGATGGCACCTGGTTCTATGAACATGAAAGGTCAGGAAAGGCAACTGGAAGGAAATACACCAGATTGGGAGGGGCTGCCGATGTGGGGCGGAGGGATGGGGGGAGTGAAGACTTTTTGAAATGATGGAAGTGTTATGTCTTGATTTTTGTGGCATTTGAAAACTGTATAATTAAAAAAAATAGTTAGTTGAACTTTGTCAGTTAAAAGCTAAAACATGGGGGGCAGGGAGAGCATAAGAATATACTTAGATGCTCCAGTGGGAGATGTCTGGTCAAGCGATGGGGGCTGGGAACACAACGGGCCGATACCCAGGGGATCTTCAGGTCACTGGACTTCCGTGTTGCTGACAGATCTAAACTTGTCCATCTCCAAGGTCAGGACTGGGTGTGGATGTCACAGCTGCTAACTTTACCTTCTCTCGTCTCGTTTCTTCCCCTGCACCCTCGTCTGGTTCACTCCTGGGAGCACCTGGCCCTCTCTGCATGGCCAGGGAGCTCTGGAATCAGGTCTCGAGCAGACCAGGGCCTTCCTATTGCTACTATAGGGGCTGACTTCCCGCTGCACACCTTCCTGGAACATGTGAGCCAGGCCCTGCAGCCTGGTGTCTGAGCTGCGGCCTTCTGTCCATTTAGGGTGGAAAGGAAGGTCCCCACTGCCGCTCTGCGACGGTACCAGGCTCCTCCCTACGTCACGTGCCTGCCGTCAGGACTCGTGGCCCCGCTCTGGCCTGGCGGTTCCTCTGGTCCTCGTCCTGCTCTCATACACTCCTCTGTGCCCCTCATTGATCATCTCTGTTAGGAAACAGGCCTTGATTGTCTGGGGTCCATCTTTTACTAGGCCAGTGAAAGGCCTGGCCACAGGTATTGAAGGTTTTTCCAGGGAAGGACTTGCCAGCATTTTCTGGTGCCCAGGGCTCTGGACGGCAGCACCCCAGCCCTGGCTGAACACAGAGAGTCCTCCTGGGCCGTCTTCCCGTGTCAGTCCGTCCCCTTCCTTCTTTCTCCTGGAGTGTGAAACAATTTCCTCTTTTCATAGCTGCTCAATGGCAGGCAGACTAATGAACCCGAGCCCAGCACCAAAGCCCGGCCTGCCAAGAATGTCCACGGTGCATTCAGAAGTCCCAACAGCAAGCTGCAGGAGGGACATCGGTGGCAACAAAAGACACAGGGCTGCACAGTCACCTTCCCAGCAGTGGCTACTGCCCCTTTTGACCCCCAAGTTCCACTACGGAAATGACCCTTCACCTACAGCTCCTTCCCAGCCCGTCCAAGGCCCTCCGTGCTTACAGCCTCGGCTCCTGAGAAACCTGCTTTGGCTTCACCTTGCTGGGAGCAGAGAGCCAGCCGTGGCCAATGGCCATGCCGTAAACACTCACTGTGCTGTGCCTCAGTGAGGTCTTGGCTTGGAGCTGTAACAGATGCATCCAGAGCTGCTGAGGCCCACTTGTTAGCAGGCATGTGTGAGGCTGCCGTGTGCAAGGCCTGGGCATCTCTCTGCCACTCTGTGTCCTCTGCCCCTCTCTCTTTCTGTCTCTGTCTGTCTGCCTGCCTGCCTGCCTGCCTGCCTGCCTGCCTGCCTGCCTGCCTGTCTCTCCTCTCTTTTGGTAGATGTTCTGTTTTATTTTGTTTTTCCAGGCAGGGTTTCTCTGTGTGGCCCTGGCTGTCCCGGAACTCACTCTGTCTATCAGGCTGGCTTCAAACTCACAGAGACCCACCTGCCTCTGCCTCCTGAGTGCTGGGATTAAGGGCCTGAGTTTGGTGGCAGTTTGTAAAGAGCACTTACTTCTCTAAATGGGAAATAGATGGTCCTATGTGAGTCTAGGTGGTGTTTGCTTTGGAATCATCCTGCATGATAGGGGTTTTTGACAATTCTCAATAGCTTGGGTCCCACCAGGCTCAGACCTGGTCCCTGAGCTACTATCACTAGCATCCGTCTACAAAACATTTTTCAGCACTCATACTGAAACTCTAGCCCTGTAAATTACAAATAATCCTCTCCCCCCAAAATATAACTGCCCACTCTCCCCAGGCTGGTATGGAAAACAGATCGTAACAAAATGGCGCATACAACGTGGGACCCAAAAACTTTCACTTCAAACGTGACAAAAACTTAAAAGGGGGGGGTTTAGAAACAAAAGAACAGAGATAAGCAAGGCTTCTTGACAGCAGCATCTTTCTCTGTGGGACTCTGTTTTGCTAGAGATGAGCAGAGATTTGCACGGCTCCTTTAAGTGAGGTTTCCTGACTCAGCATAAGCAGCAAACCCTGCTAACATCTTAATGGCGTGTACAAGAGCTGGCAGTGGCAGTGACCACATTTCAGAACCAGCAGCATGCTGCTGGATGGTATCGTAGACCAAGGCAGTGAGCACAGCTCTCAGTGCTGGCGATAAATGTAGCCTCGACATCTTGGATAGACTGCAGCTAATACAGCTGTGGCTTTCATTTTAGCAATGCTGTTGTTTTCCGGATAAAAGACTATCATGGTCAGAAAAAGAAAGATTTACAGTAAAGACAGATTCAGATGAGAAAAACCTCTAAAGGTTTACAGTGTGTTGTAACATATATGTAGGCTTGGGAGAGAAAAAAAGTGGTTTAAAAAAAATAGAGAGTAGCTGGATGTGGTAGCACACACCTTTAATTCCAGCACTCAGGAGGCAGAGGCAGGCAAATCTCTGTGATTTCAAAGTGAACCTGGTATACAGAGTGAATTCCAGGGCAGACAAAGTTACACAGGGAAAACCTTGTCTCAATAAATGAAAAAATAGAAATAAAAGAAATAGCTTAATAAAAATGCCACGTAAAAAATGAAAAATACGCAGAGAGTCTGAATACTGTGTGCTATTGTGTTGTCTTTGAATTGCTCAATTGCTAAGGAAGGAATAACTGTTAAAATACACTTGATTATCTGATGGGAGATGTTATTCTGTATATATGTTTCTCATACTGGTTAATAAAGCACTGTGACCAATAGTAAACAAGATAGGCGGGGCTAGGAGACCAGGGGGAGGAAAGAGGAAGCAGTAGGGAGGAGTCGAGATGTAGCCCAGGGAAGAAGCAGGACACCTGCCCCGGCTGCCTGATAAGACGACCACGTGGAAATACTTAGATAAGTAGAAATGGGTTAATAATTAAGACAGAGCTAGCCCATTAACAATAATGGTAACTGGCCAACAGAATTGTATCAAATACAGAGTCTCTGAGTGTTATTTGGGGCTCACGTGGTGGCGGGACCATGGCAGCAGGACCCACTGCAGCCGGCAGGAACAACCTGCTGTAACAATTATCAATGCTGTTGAATTAATCCAATTTTATATTTTAAAAATACTTTGACTTCAAAATTTAAGTCTAAAGACAGGTTACTGGGGAAAAGAATTTCTATTTTTGTTTCCACACTAAATGAAAAGCTGTGGATTCCTTCCAGACTAATGTGGTTTGATCAAGCCAGACCCCTAAAGCAGTGTCCCAGGTGATCCAACATTCAGAACAGCTGGGACAAGGCAGCCTTGCAGACCCCCACAGCCAGAATTTCTTAGGATCCCCAAGATAGCACCTCCTACCAACAGGAAGCAATTTGGAAAGAACCATGCCCAAATTCCCAAATATTGTCTATAAAAGTTTATTTTCATTTATATGGAGTTGGTTATGAATGGTTAATGATCACAGTCAATCTATTTTCAAAGGAATGGAATGGATTTTCATTTATTGATGCAAATTTAAGGTCAGTTTTGTGATATGGATATTTCTTCTCTTGTTTAGATATTGTGTTTATATAGCTCATTTAAAATTGTAATGTATAATTTACTACAAATTATAGATAGTTATCTATAATAGTCAAAACTTAAAGTGTTAGTTAGGTTTTCTAGATATACAGAGTTGTATTTGAAATGGATAGGCATTCTTCAAACCTTTCAAAGACCTACAGAATATGGCATTTAAAATGGTTTAGGGTTTTCTTGACAGTGAGACATGACTGCTCCTGGCAACACCACCTGTATCAGAAAGGAAGATGGACATTGAAGAAACTCGTTATGGAGTTTGCCTCCAATATGGCAAGACTAGCCATTTGGGCAAGATACTGCTCTTGTCTGGACTGTTTGACTTTATGCTGTATAAACTGAACATGCAGGACCCACACAAAAGTGACTGCTGAAACAAGATCGACATTGCTACAGGATTCCTGCTTCGTGGAAGAGTCTACAGCCAGACAGTCTATAGGACACAGAGAAAAATGACTGACAAACTGCCAATACAGGTGGACAGTTTAAAGTTTCCTGCTTTGCTGAGGAGTCTGCCAGACACACTATGGCCTATAGGCTGAAGATGGAACATTACAGAAGAACTTTGGGTAACTGATCAGGCAGTGTGTTGTCTCTGTCATTTCTAAAGTTTATATGTTATCCTTCTGTGGTCTTCAGTGGAGTTGAAGACAGATAGTTATGGTATAGTTTTCCTTAGTTAGGATTAAAGATAAGTTGCATATAAGACTTTAGACTCAAAGATAGGATAGATAATGAAATATTTTTTTTTTAAATCTTGCTAAATGTTAATGAACTAAACATTAACTGTGATTCTTATTTGATAATTCTTTTGTTATATATTTTACTATGTTAAAGTTAAAACCCTTCTTTTTTGAGACAGAAAAGAGGAGATGATGGTGGATGTCATTCTATAATTATGTTTCTCTTATTGGTTAATGAATATAGCACTGTTGACCAATAGGAAGGCATGATAGGTGGGACTAGGAGACAAGGAGGATTCTGGGAGATGTAGTAGAGGAGAGTCAAGATGTAGAGACTGGAGGGAAGAGATCTGGACCCTCTCTCCAGTAAGATGAGACCATGTGGAAATACTTAGATTAATAGAAATGGGTTAATATTTAAGACACAGCTAGCCAATAAGATACACCAGTAACTGGCCAACAGATTTATATCTAATACAGCGTCTCTGTGTGTTATTTGAGGCTGACATGGCTCTAGGACCAGGCTGGTGGGAAAAACTGCTTGTAACATGATACCATGTACAAATTTTACATTGGAAAACATTGAAATCAAGTTACAAAACAAATTGCAAATAAATAAATACAAAAACAAAACAAACAAATAAAAACAAACAAACAACAACAAGAAAAACCAAAATCCATGTCTTAAGTAAACTTACAGTTTTGTTTTGGGCAGCACTTAGAGATATGCGTGGCTGCCTGTGGCCCTGTGCCTTAGACTGGACCCCCCCATCCCCGCCCTGTAAATCATAAGGTTGCTGACTGTGTTCGCATATTTACCTGAGGAGACTTCTAAAAGTATAAATGAGAGGTGTGATAAGAGACAAACTCTCAGGGCGGGCGGGGTAGATCCTGGGGAACCTTAATTGCTGAGCACTTCCTGATAATTCTATTTGGGACCCAGAGTTAAAAAGATATGGACTAAGGCAAGTGGTGCAGAGGAGAGAGAAGACATGTGGTGGAGATCAAAGAGAAACGCCTTGGGGACTAGCACCTGTTTGATTTTCTAGAAACGCCTAAGTGACATCAGCACGCCCATGATGCAGAAGGCATGGACACCTCTCCCACTCACGCTTGGGAAGGCCGGGTTAGGCTGTCCTCTGAGATTTGGATTAACAGGAAGACCCCTCAGGCAGCAGCTGCCCCTTTCCCAGTCCATGTCCCCGGGGCATTAACCCTGGGCGTCTCCTCACACCTGCAGGAGTGTATGGAATAATCTTCAGGTGATTATAGCAGCCTTCTTGTCCTAACTCAGGGCCAGAGTCTCAGTGTCTTCCCAGTCATTTGGAGGAAAGCCTTCTTTGGTTTTTTTTGGGGGGGGGCTTATTGGGTTAGGAGACCCCCAGATTAACATGAAGTCCACCTTGGGAAAGGGAGCCTTGCTAAGTAAGGGGTCTTCATTCTGCGGAGGGAACTGATTGCCAGGCTGGGCAACTGAGTCCCAGCAGTATTAGTTCCCGGTCATCATAGTGAGAGTGAGGTTTTCTGACTCTGGACAACGTGCCCTGTTAGTCTTACTATGCGGGCAGGCCTAGAGCACAGTGCCTGATGCCCAGAGGCGTTTATGACAGGCCGACAAGGACGTGGCTTCCAAAGGCGCCCGCTGGCCTGGACGGGAACTGTTGACGGGGTGGCAGGA